>RJWJ010033649.1:0-17756 GCA_004363605.1 Indri indri | reverse complement strand
TCAGTTTGTTATCGTATGGTATTATAATTATTTACTTATGCCATATCACCTGTCTAATATAAACCTTTTAAAGACAGACGCATACCATATTTTATTCATTTTATTCTCAACACTTTTAATATTTTCAGTTATATAATGAAAGCTTTATTAATACTCATAAAAAACCAAATATATCTCTTCTTTAGTAGAATTTTTATCTACAAAGCAAGATGCTTCTTTTTTCTCAGAAACCAACTTTTTATGTGTTTTGAAATGAAACTACTTGAAGCAGGTTTTTGGGTTCAGTAGGAAATAACTAGGCATGCTATTTTACACTTCGATGCAATGCAGAGATCGGCCTCTACTAATATTTAACATAGGCATCCTTTCTAACTTAGGAGTCAGTAACTATGCCGTATTTATTGGTACAATGGCATTCCCTAATAGTCCTTGTCCTTAGGAACATAAAAGCAGGAAAGAGAAATGGGTGTATAGTAGATAACGGCAATGAAATGTGGTCCGACCTATGTTGGCAGTATGTGGAGAGCCTTGAGGGAACCCAGTGTGGAAGGAGAGGAGGATAATTTACCCCTAGGTGTCAGACAAAATTTATAAGGGCCCCTGTCCTTTTACACTTCAAAATCTTAATCATCCCTATATAATATCATATTCTTGTTTAAATTTAAAGCATCAAATTGCTTAGACCTTGAACCAATAATTTACACACCTTATTCCTCCTCCAGGTTACCCCCTGACACACACACAGCGACAAAGACAAACCAAAAATATCAGCACCTGATTTAATACCTTATCAGTTACATTTCTGTTACTAAAAGGAACAAATTCAAGGATAGTCCATTCACTAGATGGGTTTGCTCCCTCCAACTTGTCTTGAAGATTTTTTAGTATTACAAAGCTGTTTTTTGAGCAACCCTGTAAAATCTGTTTCATAATAGGTACAATGGTTTTACTAGAGTACTGAATGTGAGACACAGACTGTTCCTAAACATTCTTTCCTTAATACCGTCAGGGCAAACTTCCCCCTAATGCCTAGGATTAATCAAATGTCTCCACCATTGCCTTACCTGGTTACGGCCTGATCAAATGTGAATAAATATGTCTTAAGATTCCAATTATGTACCTTTGTGGTTATAAAATATTATCCATCATATGTCTATAAAAGTCATATTGAAAGCTTCCTTGAAACCAGAAATTGGAATTTGTGGAATTTGTGGAATTTGTGGAAGAGTTTTCAATTTGTCATAAATTACTCCCAAGTCTCAAAGCATCAATCTACTACTTTCCTATTTAAAAGTCATAGCTTTGGCTGAGATTCACTGGCAATGCTTAACAGCTAATATTTGCTTTTTAACGTTTTTGCAATACCACATGATAACTAAATATTGTGCACTTTTTGAAGTGATCTTTGTTCTCTTGAACTAACTTACTCATTATTACATGTAATTTCCAAATATGTTAAAAAAAATAATTCTAATTTTCTTTTCTTTTAGGATCCAGCTTTTACTGCTTTGTTAACCACCCAAACACAAGTGCAAAGGGAGATCGTAAATAAACACAATGAACTAAGAAGAGCAGTCTCTCCACCTGCGAGTAACATGCTAAAGATGGTAAGAGGCAGCGTGTAAGGAAAGGGGTGTGAACCAGCTGACGAAGGAGCAGGCAGCTGGCCACTGGCATCTCTTAAGAACTTTGATTTTGCTATTTTATTTGAACTGTTATATAAGGAGAACTATATTCCTTATTTTTGCACCTTTTTTTCTTTTTTATTATTATGGGTACATGATAGTTGTATATCTTTACAGGGTAATATGTGATGTTTTGATGCAGGCATACATACGATGTGAATTAATCAAATTAGGCTAATTGGGGTATCCATCACCTCAGGCCACTTATCATTTTTTTTGGGTTAGGAACATTCCAATTCCACTCTTTCAGTTAAAGTGTACACTGACATATTGTTGATTATAGTCACTATATGGCTACAGGGTTATTACGTTGGGAAGGCAGAATTAGAAGCCAAATCTTTGAGCATCCAGTATGAAGCCGTTACATTTTTTTGTTCTCTATTTTTTGTAGTAGACAATCAAGAAATCCCCTTTCCTTCAGGATGAGTGTGATTTAGTATAAATTAAAGCCCACTTCCAGGGAACAGTCCCTAAAAGCCAGGTATCTCCAATATGACAACAATCATCAACAAATGGAATTGGGAATAACCAAGGCCAGCTTATTACTATTGAAATATAAATAGAATACATGCTTTTCAAAACCTAGAGTAGCACCATTCCTAAAAATCCTAGGTGTGGCTTCTGTGGTCTCATAAATAGCCACATATTACTGTCTTAGATATTTTGCTTTATAGACATGTTACCTATGGACTTTTCTTCATGGAGAAACTGGCTCTGGGAGAGATAGACACATCAAAAACAAACAAAAAGACATTTTAATAATAATAATAATTAGATAATACATCTGCTGAAGTTTCAAAGTATTGCAAATCAACCTACCAATCAGATTATAAAACATATGTTTCATTGTGGTTGATTCACTAAGTGTATTTTGTTTTCTTGTGACATTTAGGAATGGAACAGAGAAGCATCAGCAAATGCTCAAAAGTGGGCAAATAAGTGCACTTTAGAACACAGTGATCCAGAGGACAGAAAAACCAGTACGTAAATTAGTAAATATTTGTTGAATAAATGAACAAATAAAGTAATAATGGGCGATTGCAGGATATTGCATAAAGAAGACTTTGAGAATAAATATTTCTGATACTACTGTCTTTTTAAAGTCAAAGTATTTGTATACAGAGGGATAATTACAATAAGAATAATTGTGTGCTTGTTCATTGTTTACATTATGCAAATAATTTCTCACACAGTACCTCATTTGCTTCTCTCAACCAGCTCGTGAGTTTATTTTATTTTACTTTATTTTATTTTTGGTAATTTTTTTATATAAATGAATGAAAAGCCTTTTTATTATTTTGTATTCAGTATGCAAAGTGTTTGGGAAGAATCAAATTAGATCACAGAGACTGAAAATTGAGGAATAGCTACTTTTTTTAGTGTTTATATTTCAGACTTTCTAACAGAAGAAAAATCAAATACTCTTATTTTCCAAAATGGAAATTTTTCCATTCACCATCCCTTCTCCCTATTTTTGATAATTTTAAAGATTATAAAGACAAGATTTGAAAGAAAAGTGACTTATCCAAGAACACAACTTGGAGTACTGTCGTACTAGAAATTTTTAACCAACCTTTCTGGTTTCTAACTCAATGCCCTTTTTGTGACATTAGGTAGCTGTTTGGTGTTTTAAAATCTATATTTTGTATTCCTAAAATATATTGAATTTTATCTTTAGTTATTCCTGAGTTTTGCTCTAAAAATACTTAACCTTTTAAATCATACTAAAAATTATATTCAAACTTCATATAAAAATGAATATTTTGAATATGTTGATTTATTTTAAAATTTTTTACATGAAGTAGTCAAGTATTTTGTTTGGGCTGGGTGCCACAATGCATTGAATACTATATCAGACTCAAAAATGAAATGTCAAAAATTATAAAAACCATGAAAAAAAAACTTATATACATGAACTTTACATAAAATATTTACTTACATTATCAAGAATGACATACATATAGGCAAGCTCAATTTGAAAGTAATGAATAATATATGTTATTTCAAACAAGCTATTATTATTTTTATTGCTGATGCTATAATGATAATGAAATTATGAAGAGAGATGACTGCATTCTGTGGAATATTGAAACAAATGGTCTTAGAGATTCAAGACCATTTCTTTCTTCTCTATGAAAGTAGATATGCAAGAAAGTTTTATGCTATCTTTAAGCAGCATGTAGACATTACATTTCAAACCACTAAAATGTAAACATTAAGTGAAGGCTTGCAAAAAATAGAGAAATGCTACTGCGCTGTAAGGCACTTCTTGCCTAACTCTCTGAGGAGGATTTGGGCTTTTGATATTCTAATTTCCTGGTTAAGGAAAGAATCACAAATTTTTAAAACTGTCATCCCTGCTGGTGTCAGTTGTCTCTTGTTTGGTACTCTTAAAGACTGCCTAAGAAGCCTTTTTTTTTTCAAACTTCACACAAAATCATAAACATTTATTCAGGGTCCTATATGTGAAAAATCTCTGGTGAGGGTTACAAGAGCAAGAAAATATAAGAGTTGGCCGCTGCCATTAGCAAGCTTTCAGTATAAAGCTGAGAACACAGGAGATACACATATGTGAAGAATTTAGTCTGCAAATGAATGCATCTTTGGCAATCCAGAGGAAGAAAGATTTTTAAATCCTAAAAATCTAAAAATTTCATCTCAGCTCCAGCCACAGTGGTTCATGCCTATAATCCCAATCACTTTGGGAGGTAAAGGCGAGAGGATCACTTGAGGTCAAAAGTTTGAGACCAGCCTGAGCAGCATAACAAGACTTCATCCGTACAAAATATTTTTAAAATTTAACTGGGTGTAGTGGCATGCACCTGTATAGTCTTAGCTACTCAGGAGGCTGAGGCAGGAGGATCCTTGCCACTCAGGGGTTTGAGGTTGCAGTGAACTGTGCTACTGCGTTCCAGCATGGATGACAGACCAAGACTCTGTCTCAAACAAAAACAAACAAAAAAGTGGAGTCTTCTCAAACTTCTCAAAGTTCTGCACGTTCAGGCCAGCTTCAGTGTGTTAGGCAATTCTGCGTTCTAATCAGTGTTATTATAGCTTATAAGAAACTGAGGCACCCTCCTTATGAATTTAGCAACAGTTAGCAACTATGTGCCCATTGTTTGAAGGACAGTATCTTTGTGTTTGTAAGTCAATTTATTTTACCATTACATGTTTCATTTTTTCTTTTTTAATGAATGATCTGTTCCTTCTTAGGTACAAAATGTGGTGAGAATCTCTATATGTCAAGTGACCCTACTTCTTGGTCAAATGCAATCCAAAGTTGGTATGATGAGAGCCTAGATTTTGAGTATGGTGTAGGACAAAAACATCCCGATAAAGTCATTGGACATTATACTCAGGTAAGAGGCATGGATGAAAGAAAATACCTCTGCCACAATACCTCTAATATAGCAAGCTGCTCCAAATTATGACCAACTCCCAATGTTCAATTTGGGGGAACAGCCTGAATAGGTATAATATAGTCTTGGCATTTGGCTGGTGGATATTTTATCTAGAGCTGTCATTTTTGTCCAGGGTCTGCCTAACTCTTTGTAGGAAAGCATACTCTGCACTATTCCTACATTATAAATTGATGAAGTGGTGAATGTACATGAAAATTTAATATTTTTAAAAGTTTATGACTTTAATTCAATATTTTTATAAGGTATATGGCTACAAACTACAACAGTAACATTTTTCAGTTTTATATTTTCAACTATTTGTTTTTGTTAATATTTTTCCTCTTCTCTAATGTACTCTCATATGTTTATTCCCTGATGGATTTGTAGCTTGTTTGGTACTCATCTTACCTCGTTGGATGTGGAATTGCCTACTGTCCCAATCAGGATTTTCTGAAATACTACTATGTTTGCCAATATTGTCCTGCGTAAGTACTACCTTTAGAGTTTAATACCAGTAATTCCATGTGTAATTTATTGTTTAAAAATTCTCATGTATTCAACATGCCAGTATAAAAAGCACACTTTAGTAAAGTGGGGGAATAAATGTTTGGAAACTTTTTTTTTAAGATTAAGATACTTTCAACTTCTCAGAGAAGAGGCCAACTTCTCAGTTCCAAGTATAAAATCTGAAGAACTTTTTCCTCATTTATAAAACAGTCTCTTTTCTCTCAGTTGGCTTGCCCTTAGCTCTAGTGAATCCATAAGCATGTGTAGTGTGCATTCTCTAGGTTTGGTATCGCCAATTCTTGCTATTTACACACTATCGGGGTGTAGATGCTTTGTGGTTAATCAAGGAGTCCTGTTGAGATTTCAAATAGGGGAAGACATATTGTGATTTCAGCCCTTTCTGCTCAAATACTCTCGCTTATCTAAAAAAAAAAAAAAAAAAAAAAAAAAAAAAGCATATATTATTACCATTAAAAATTATTCACATTCATTCGAGTACCAAAATCTTTTAAGGAGATCTTCTGGCTGGGCGCGGTGACTCACGCCTGTAATCCTAGCACTCTGGGAGGCCGAGCCGGAAGGATTGCTTGAGCTCAGGAGTTCGAGACCAGCCTGAGAAAGAGCAAGACCCTGTCTCTACTAAAAATAGAAAGAAGTTAGCTGGACAACTAAAAATATATATATAGAAAAAATTAGCCGGGCATGGTGGCGCATGCCTGTAGTCCCAGCTACTCGGGAGGCTGAGGCAGAAGGATCGCTTCAGCCCAGGAGTTTGAGGTTGCTGTGAGCTAGGCTGATGCTACAGCACTCTAGCGTGGGCAACAGAGTAAGACTCTGTCTCAAAAAATAAAAAATTAAAAAAAATTAAAATAAATAAGATCTTCTATTTACTTCAGAATACAGAAAAGGGTAATATTTTCAGTCTTTGCTTCTCAGAATTTTTCATGTTAAACTCCATAACCCTCTTGTAAAGTCTTATTAATAAAATGTAGCAGGAACCATGCCCCTTTTGATCAAACAATATGTTTGAAGTTATGCATAAAAAGTCCTATAGGTGTATTAAACATATATTCACAACACATCTTCTTAGATTTAAATTTTTTTAATGTTTGAAATTCTTTACCATGGGAGGTTGGGGGGCCCAAAAACCAAACCTTTTATAGGATTTGTTTTGAAACTGTGGATAACCTATATAGTGTTCCAGTTGGATAAGTATTACCTCCAAAGTCATTTTCCTGAAAACAGGTATTATGGCTTAAGTGGAGAGAACTGAAAGGCCCTAGAAGAATGCATCCAAACTCACTGACTGGCATTCAGAGATGGGCATCTGAAGCCAGGTACTAGAAGTGACAGTTGGAATGAATGAGGGAAAGCAGAGAAGAGAGAACTTCCAGAACAATTTTATATCTATTTCACAGTTTTTGCCAATGCTCACACACATAGAGCTATATTCTGTGCAGGGAGATTGACATTCAGCCACATTGCTTCAGGTCCTTGCCCCACTTGGTACTACTGAGATTTGGACTCCCATGTATTTTTAAATCAGTTAAATGGCCAATAGTATAATGACCATCGGTGAATTATAGGATAAACTGCATAAAAAGGTTATACCCTGGATGTTGACACATATCATTTTTTTCTAAATAACATTCTTTTTTGGTAAACATAAAAATCTTACTCATACCACCCCTAGAAACTCACACACCTTCCTCAGCACATCCGGCCAATTACACACATGCCACTAGCTACTTAAAAATCACTGTCTCCATCTAGAAGGAAAAAAAAAAAAATATGCTGGAACAGTTTTTCTGTAGTTCATGTTAAAGAAATAATGGTATATTTTTTTCATCTTTCAAATATAAAATGATATTGTAACAATGAATATTCATTTTCCTACTGCAACCCACTACCTCTAGGATCTTCTCATTTCTCTATGGGGAGGATATATTTTACCATAACCAGCACCTCGGGGTGCACTGCCTTAGCAATTTGATGGAATCTACTGGAAGATGAAGAGAGTGTTGTCTCGTTTGAAATACACTACGAAAACTTTAGACTCTGATTATCCCAATTTAGTTGCTCAGCATGTGGAATTATAGTCAAGGAGATGAGTTAATATATAAAAACATCTTCTCTGAACTACACATTGGGAATTGTAACTTTTTCAGTTTTGTTGACATACTAAAAACATTGAATAGCCATTTATGTATATTTGGTGACTGATGCTGCCCTAAGAATATAAACTAAATAGCAAAGTGAAAAATATTTGACATTGTGTATTTTAAATTTCAGCGGTAATAATGTCATTAAAAAGAATACCCCTTACCAACAAGGAGCACCTTGTGCCAGTTGTCCTGATAACTGTGAAAAAGGACTATGCAGTAAGTTCGAGAAGATTAAATAGTTGATATTTTCTTTGCCTTTTTTTAATTTAAGGAATCTCCTAAAGTAAACAATTTAAGCAATGTATTTATGCAAAAGCCAAAAAATACTCCAAAAATGTGTTCAAATAAACATTTTATACACTTCAGTAACCACATATTATTTGTAATGGAAAGAATATTGCCATATGTAACATAATGGAACACGTACCATCAGTGTCTTTTTGTGACTATGCAGTGCCCACATTGACCATGTACGTTTCTGGTAAATAGGTCATTTCATTCAAGTTAATATCATTATACCAAAAGTGGTGTTTTAAAAGATTCAAAATGTATAAATAAGAATGTGAGACCACATTATGACTCAGACTAGACAGGCACATCAAATATTATTGTTTATTTGTGCTAAGTTCGTCATGCTGATTTCCTCACTTCTTTTCTGTAATATAATTGGGATCACTTACCCTATAATTTGATAGTAGCTTTGGGCACATTTTAACAACAAAATTTAATCCATATACAGTATTAGCTCACAGAACCCACAAACATAATGTTGTAAAAGGAGAGAATAAAATAAGTGTTAGATAGCTCATTTTTTAAATTGCCACGAATAAAAGTAAAAATAGCTGTTGGCTTTATGTAGTTGGGATGCTTTTATAAATAACAGAGTTGACCCACTCACTGTGATTTTTCCATTTTAAATGTGTTCAACTTTACTTAGCATTTCTTCTGACTCAATGGTTACTGATGATGTTAAAGTTATAAGTCAACTAATGAAGAAAAAAGTTGAATTTATAAATGTGCTGAATGTTATTTGCTAAGAGATTTTGTATTCATCCTATTAGTAATGGGCATTCAATTGGAAGATTTTGAACAAAAAAGTGGAACCATCATTGTTATATAAAGAGCTTTCTAGCAATAGCATGTAGAAACAAACAAAAGTCAGCTATAAAACTGTTGAAAAACATAGATTTAAAAGAAAAATGGGTGTAAGATTGAGCAACATGGTAGAATAAGACCTTTTTTTTCATGGGAGTTTGAGTGGGAAAGAATAGGACCCTTTATGATCATCCCCCCGGGGAAACATCCATTTGAACAACTACCCATGTAAGAATATGTACCTTCGCAAGAGCTGCAGACACCAGGTGATAAATCACAGTACCTGGTTTCAGCATACTAATAAGAAAAGACATGTTGAAGATGGTAGGAAGGACAGTCTCACATTACCTGCCCCATCCTTCCCCCAACCCCAGGAGGCATGAAGAGAGATGTTGTCCACTTGGGGAGGGAAAAGGAGGTATGTATGGGACTTTGTCTTGGAACCCAGTGCCAGGCCCTCTACAGTGAAGTGCAGCATTAGGAAGAAACTGCAGACCCTGACTCCAGGCAATGGCCATGTATGGAGTTTCTGAACTCACTCCAGCAGCAGAGGGAAAGTCATCACTCTGATGGGATAGATTTGTGTTCTGGCCCACAGCACCACCAGCTGACTGAGGTGAACTTGAACTCTGAGTGAATTTCAGCAGTAGGCAGGTGGTAGGTGCCACAGGCCTTGGTCAAGCTCTGTTGTTGCATTGGTCTGGGAGGCCCTGGGCTTCAGGTGTGACACAGCATGGTGTCAGCTGATGGAGCCATAAGATTGCCTGCATCACCCCTGCAACCCCAGGCAACACAACTAGAGAGAGACAACATCCTCTTGAGGGAAGGAGAAGAAAGTTGTGGCAGACTTTCCCTTAGAATCCAGTACCAAGCCTGCCAAAAAAAAAAAAAAAAACCCAGCACCAGGAAGAACCCTGAATCCACACTGGCACAGACAAAGCCTCTAGACCTGCCCCAGCACCAGATGGGAATTGGCCACCCCTGTAGGAAAGAGCCAAGTCCCAACCCATATTACCACTGGCCAACTAAAGTAGCCTTGGACCCAAAATAAATTTTAAAAGCAGGCAGGCCATAGCAGTTTGGGCCCTTAAGCAAGCCCAGGTGATGTGCTAGTCTGGGAGATCAGCTTCAGATGCAACAAGGTACAGCATCCTCTGCAGTGGCTACAGAATTGCTTGTGTCACCCACCCCTAACCAGGTTTGTGGAAAACCTGGCCTTAGGATACCCTCCAGTATGCTAGAGGATATGACTCCAGGCTTAGAGAACTCAGCAGTCAGTCTCCTTTGAATTCCTGGAAGGCTGTCTGAAGAAAGACAGGTACAAACAATCCCCAAATGTGCAGACTAGAATAAATGCCTATTTCTTCAATGCCTAGATATTGAGATAGGTCCACAAGCATGAAGAATATTCCAGGAAATATGACCTTACCTCAGCCATATAAAGAAGTATAGAGTAGAATAGTGATTGCCAGTGGCTGGGGAGGGGAGATAGAAGAGGAAAATGGGGAAAGGTTGATCGATGAGTACAAAATTATAGTCAGACAGGAAGAATAAGTTCTGATATTACACAATGGGGTGACTACAGCTAACAATAATGTATTGTGTATTTCAAGACAGCTAGAAGAAAAATGATAGCTATCACAAAAAAATGATATGTTTAAAGTGACAGAAGTGCTAATTATCCTGATTTGATCACTATATAGTGTATGCATGTATGGAAACATCACATTGTACTCCATAAATATGTACAATCATTATGTGTCAATTATGAATAATATAAAACTTTTTTTTAAATACGTGTCTTTACTACAGTACTAGCAAAATGAATGAAGAAAAATGGACAGGTTTGAGAGACAGAAAGTGGAATAGTCAGTGAGTTTGTTACTTGTGCTGGTTGAGTGCTGCTCCAAAGGAGAGAGGAAAGAGTTCTGGTTGATTCCAGTTCCTGCCTTCAGAGACGGAGCAGTTGAAGTGCTATTTCCCTGAGGTTGTGGGAGTGGTACAGGGAGACCAAACCTAAGAATTGTCAGCCCTGTGGCTAGTACGATGAGTTTAGTTTGACATTTGTTGAGTTTGGGGCCCTTGGGGAACATCCGAGTAGAAACATCAGAGGGAAAAGGGGCATATTGTCCTTGTTTTACATCTGTATTCACCCATGAAGATAATTTACTCTAGAAAGAAAACATTGGCGTATAAAGCCGTGCTGCCCAATAGTATGATATGATGGAAATGTTCTCTATCAATGTGCACCTTGGGAGTTTAGCCACTAGTTGCATGTGGCCTCTGAACACTTGAAATGTGGCTAGTAAGATTAAGAAACTAAATTTTTAATTTAATTTAAATGCGAATACCTATATGTGGCTAGTAGGTCCCATATTGGACTCTGTGACTCTGCAGGTATAGAGAGATTTAATTACATTCATTTTTATTCTGTTTGCTGAGGGAGAAAAGTGGGTCAATTCATTTTAGAAATGTATTGCTAAATTGGAAATTTAAAAAGTTATAAATTAGTGAGCTCAACTAAGATACCTCATATGTCCCTCAAGAAGGAAAATGATAATGATACTCTGTTTTTGTTACAGCCAATAGTTGTGAGTATGAAGACCTCCTTAGTAACTGTGATTCCTTGAAGAATACAGCTGGCTGTGAACACGAATTGCTCAAGGAAAAGTGCAAGGCTTCTTGCCTATGTGAAAACAAAATCTACTAACATGCCTAGTGTGCATTGTGAAGGACCGCATAGAGAAGGGCTGCATCATTTAATCGATACATACCAGGGGAAAATTGTAGGCATGTTAGTTACAAATTTAATTCCAGACAACAATGTATCTTTTTCTCCTGGATGTTTAGAGAAATCTCTTTCATACAGTGATTTACAAAAGTAGCATAGTCTTTGATGACAACTTTGAACTTTGACATAAACTTAGTACTTTAAATTTAATGAACTGAAACAAGTCGAGGATCTTGTAAACTGTATAACCATATGATTTAGGTCACTAGAACTTTGCATCAAAATGGCAAATTATGTGTTTCCTGAAACAACATGCTAAAGAAGAAAAGACTGTAACTTCATTGTCATTCCAACTATGTGATTTTTTCCTGTATGAAGAATAAATTCAAAGCTTGACATCTACATTCGTCTTGTAGCCTTTCTTTTAAGCTTTAGAATAAATGTATAAGTAACCACATAGATTTGATTTTATGCAATATTTTTATAGTATTCATGATTAAGTCCAGGTATACTCAGCCCAGATAAATGATTACACGGAGCAAAATTTCCAAAATAGTTGTCTATAGAATTAAATTTTAACAAAAAGGGAATCAATTCTATTCTTGCTTGCTTTTTCCTTCCTTTCTACTGGTTTTGCTGATTAAAAGATAAAACAAAGCAAAAAAGAGGGCATAATCTGACAGAATATGTAAATATAGCCTTCCAACGAAACAAACAATAGGAATAATATTTTTAAGAGATTCATCATTTACGAGTCTTTACATACATTTTTATTTAATATTGATAACAACAGGGTGAAGTAGTCCCATTTTATAGATGAAAAACATACACTAAAATGAGTGCAATGCTCACCACCCGAGTGATGGACACGCTTGAAGCTCAGACTTGGGTGGGGGGAAGGGCAACATACATAACCTAAACATCCGTACCCCCATAATATGCTGAAATTAAAAAAAAAATTCAGAAGTAAATAAAAAATATATATATATATATATATGTATTTTTTAAAGTGAATAGATTATTGAATGTTGGAAAGTAGGTCTGGCCAGATGGTGAAACAGCGTGAGCTACTGATGGCTCTGAGATTAAATAGATTATCTGAATCATCCTGTAACCATTTTAAAAACTGAATTCATAATCTTAAAGCTTCCAAAAAGGAAATTTCCAGGTCCAGATGGTTTCACTGCAGAATTCTACCAAATACTTAAAGAATAATTAATAACAATTTTATATAATGTCTTCCAGAAAATTGAATGGGAAGAAATACTTCTCAATTCAGTCTTTGAGACTAGTATTAATATTATCCTAATATTAAAGACATTTCAAGAAAAAAAATACAGATATATAGCTATCATGAACACAGATGGAAAAATTTTAAACAAACTTAGTTGTTTAAATTAATTTACTACCATAGTAAAAGGAAAATACACCCTAAGACTTGGAGCAAATTACTAGAATAAAGCAAAAATGAAACTGCATTGTACATTGTTTTTTGTTGTTGTGTTTTCTGTTTTTTTCTTTTTGTTTTTTTCCAGACAGCCTGTAGCTCAGTCACTGGAGTAGGGTGCAGTGGCGTCATCACAGCTCACAGCAACCTCAAACTCCTGGGCTCAAGTGATCCTCTTGCCTTAGCCTCCCAAGTAGCTGGACTACAGGCACGAGCCATGACACTCAGCTAATTTTTTTTATTTTTTGTAGAGATGGGGCCTCACTCTTGCTCAGGTTGTTTTCGAACTCCAGAGCTCAAGCAATCATCCCACGTCAACCTCCCAGAGTGCTAGGATTACAGGTGTGAGCCACAGTGCCTGGCCTAAATGGCATTATTTAGAAGATAAATTGCTCATTATGGAGTATATTCATTGCATATATAGCTCCCCATGAATTTCTTTGGAAATTGATTCCTCCACAAGATTAGTATCTCTTTCTGCTAACCTTAATAACTCAATTATCTCATAAACTGTGTTTTTAAATATTTAAGCCTAGTTCAGGGAAGAAAAAGGAATATTTATGTTTGTTACTGCAAGAGCACAGAGGTGCAGTGACAATGTGTGAGGGAAGCATACAGAGTTTTTCACTTGAGTGGTTTTCATATGAAGTGCATTCTGTTTTTGAGGTAGCATTTGTAAGATTTTAAATACAGAGCTTTTCTTAGGATTTATTTTATTTATTTATTTATTACTTTTATTTTTTTGTTGAGACACAATCTCACTCTATCACCCTGGGTAGAATGCAGTGGCATCATAGTAGCTCACGGCAGCCTCAAACTCCCAGACTCAAGTGAGCCTCCTGCCTCAGCCTCCCGAGTAGCTGGGACCATGGGTGCAAGCCAGGACACCTGGTTAATTTTTTCTATTTTTAGTAGAAATGGGGTCTCACTCTTGCTCAGGCTGGTCTTGACCTCCTGAGCTCAAGCAATCCTTCTGCCTTGGTCTCCCAGAGTGCTAGAATTACAGGCATGAACCACTGCACCAGGCCAGGATTTATTTTAAAATTAGATTTACCTTTATGGGTGAAAGATCTGATTTGGTCCTTATCAGAAGTGACCAGAAAATAACCTTTATAAACACTTTTAGATATTAGGAAAATCTTTGCTATTCTCTATGGGCTTCTTAATTTTTTGTTTTGTTTTGTTTTTTGTTTGGGGGTTTTTTTTGTTTGTTTGTTTTTTCTTTTTATCTAACCATGCAAAAACAAAACTTTCCTAAATTGTATCTAACTCTAGTGGCTGGCAAGAAGTCCAAAACACACCCAAAAAACTGTATTAGAATCTTTAAAATGTAATTGCTAATAAAAAGTGAAAACATTTAAAACATTTTCCCCCATTAAACTGAACAGCTGTTTCAGTAAGTGTATTTTGTCTTATGTAATTTGATTTGTATCATTAAGATTACTTCATTCTACAATAATTATCAATATAGTAAATTCAGAGATATTATATAACTATCCAATTTTTTCAAAATGTTAATGAAGTTTTTATATGTAGTTTTTTTAACCAATTGAAATGTCCAAATCTAAACTGAAATGTCTTCAGAAAGAGCCTATTGCCCAGCACAAGAATCTATAATTGCACACCCTCCAAATAGCCACAAATGTTTGACTTTATAGACTTTGCTAAATCTTTTCCAAAATGAGCATTTCCAATGGACTTTTTTTTTTTTTACCAAAATAGAGGTTTTTTTTGATATTAAGAAATTATGTATATTTTGTTAGGTATGATACCAGTATTTGTATTAGGTTTTTAATCCATTAGAAATAGATACTGAAATAGCTACAAACTAAATGATATGATATGCTATATTTGCTTTGAAATACATGGGTAATTGAAGTTGGTCATTGAAAATGATGGCAAAATAATGGAAATTTGGGGAGTTTTGATTGGTAATAACTTTGATATGTTTCATTATATAATCACTCTCAAACGGTTTGGGGGAAAAAGTTCTTTGTATTGAAACTTCTACTTTTATTCCACTGTGGTCTGAGAAGATACATGGTATGATTTCTAATTTTTTAAATTTTTTGAGACATGCTTTGTGTCTGAGGATATGGTTAATCTTAGAGAATGTCCCATGAGCCGATGAGAACGTATATTCAGTGGTTTGGGAGTAGAATGTCCTGTAAATGTCAGTCAGCCCCATTTGTTCTAGAGTTCTGTTTAAGTCCATTATTTCTTTGTTAATTTTCTGTTTGGAGGATCTGTCCTGTGCTGCCAGTGGGGTTTTGAAGTCTCCGACTATTAATGGACGCTTTGCTATCATTACTAACTCAAGCGTGGCAGTCAAGTTCCTCCTTGATTTGGTCACATATTAACTATTCATCACTGTTGGCTTCTACATTCATGCACCCATAATTCATTTATTTCTGAGATTTGATTGTTCCTCAGTCAAACTATTCATTTTCATACTTCCTTGTTTTTGTTTGCATTGGATTTTCTTACTCACTCTGGTCAGAATCTTATTTTTGATCTCAATCCAATGTTTCATATGACATTACTCTTTCCCCTTGGATCACACAGGACTTGCTTTAATTTCCTTTATGTGAAAATCTGCTTCCTCCATTAAATATAACATTCCCCCAGATAAGAACCACGTCTATTTACTCCTGTGACTTACAGTGCATGCACAGTGCTATGTACATACGGTAGGCCACCATTCAATATTTACTTCATGAAAGCAGACGTCTTTATCACCAATTCTGTTCTCAATCAGGTATTAACTAAATGGGAAACAAGATACCTAAAAGAAGAAAATATTTAAAATGGCTTTTTTTCTTCTTTTAATTTCAAAATATTAAGGGCGTGCAGATGTTTTCAATGCATGGCTTGAATCAGGGCTATAAATGTGCCCCTTACCTAAATGTGTTCATTGTACCCGTTAAATGGGATTTTTGCCCTTCCTCCCCCACACCCCGCTGCTTGATTTCCAATGACTTTTGCTTTCCTCTGTGTATTTGTGTGCCCATCAATTAGTTTCAATTTATTAGAGTACTTGTGGTGTTTGTTTATCCATTCTTGAGATACTTCACTTGGAAGAATGGTCTCCAATTCCTTCTAAACTGCTGCAACAGGCATTGACTCATCCTTTTGTATGGCTGAGTAGGTACTTCATGGTATACATATACCACATTTTGTTAATCCACTCATGAATTGATGGACACTTTGATTGATTCCACATCTTTGCAATTGTGAATTGTGTTGCAATAAACATGTGAGTGTAGGTGTCTTTTTGATAAAATAACCTCTTTTCCTTTGGGTAAATAACCAGTAGTGGGATTGTTGGATCAACTGGTAGGTCTACTTTTAGTTCATTGACAAATCTCCATACTGTTTTCCACAGGGGTTGTACTAATTTGCAGTCCCACCAACAGTATATACATGTTTCTTTCTTTCTGTATTCATGCCAGCACCTATTTTTTTTGGACTTTTTAATATTATAATAGCCATTCTAACAGGAGTAAGGTGATATCTCCTTGTGATTTTAATTTGCATTTCCCTGATGGCTAGAGATGTTGAGCATTTTTTCATATGTTTGTTGAATATTGGTTTATCTTCTTTTAAAAAACTTCCGTTCATGTCTTTTGCTCACTTTTTAATGGGGTTGTTAATTTTTTTCTTGCTGATTTGTTTGAGTGCTTTATGGATTCCAGATATTAGCCCTTTATCAGATGTTTGGATTGCAAATATTTTCTCCCATTCTGAGGTTTTCTATTTGCTCTGTTAATTCTTTCCTTAGTTGTGCAGAAGCTTTTTAATAAACAAACAATATAAATTGTATAACTTTAGGAAAATCCATTAATATGTTCCCTATTGCAAATTAAATTTTTGACATATTTATTAATTGCAAAAAAGTAGATATGAAAATGGTAAGAGTAGAAGACGCTCTTATAAACAGCTGAGAGTTTTTATTTTATATGCTCACTTTTGTCTCCTACTTTGAAAATACCCCCATACTGTCCACTAACTTGGTTTCTCTCTGGGAGGGGTGATAGACAAGAGGGTGAATTTATCACCTTTTTGTTAAGAAAGGTGTGCAATTCTGATTAGAAGTTATATTAACCCATGCTGTCTGAGAATACAGTAAGTTCCTGCATTTATTCAGAGCATACTTCATGTTTTTAGATAACATTTGAGACCAGGCACAATGCCTCAGGCCTATAATCCTAGCACTCTGGGAGGCCGAGGCAGGAGGATTGCTTGAGCTCAGGAGTCTGAGATCCCATTTCTACAAAAAATACAAAAATTAGCTGGGTTTGGTGTGGCACATGCCTGTAGTCCCAGCTACTCAGGAGGTTGAGGCAGGAGGATCACATGAGTTCAGGAGTTTGAGGTTGCTGTGAGCTAGGATGATGCCTCTGTACTGTAGCTGGGCGACAGAGTGACTCTGTCTCAAAAACATTTTTTTTTTGATATTTAATGTTTCTTCATATAGATTTTTTATTCCTTTTTAATAAAATTTATTTCTAAAAATGTAAAATTTTTATAGTTATAGTAATGATATATTTTTAATGACCAACATGTCATTGCTATTATTTTTTAAAGACAATTATTTTTATGCCTTTTATCCAGTCATATCATTAAACTGTATAACTAGTTTCAGTAATATTTTGAGTTATTTAGATAGCCTGTTATTTAAAACACTGCTTGGCACATAGTCAGTAACTGAGTGACTAATAAGCA
>RJWJ010033648.1:0-17769 GCA_004363605.1 Indri indri | reverse complement strand
GAGAGAGAGAGAGAGAGAGAGAGAGAGAGAGAGAGAGAGAGAGAGAGAGAGAGAGAGAAATGTTTATGGTTTATCCAAGGGAACCTGGACTGGGTAATAATTCCTAAAGCTTAGAGCCCAGCCCACACCTGTCCTCCCTGTGGAGCTCAACAAATATTTGTCAAACAACTGGATCCATTAATCAACCCACAAATTGAGGATTGAGTGTGAACTGATGTGCCCAAGGTGTTTAACCTGAGGAAATGACGATACCACTGATAGAAAACCAGAAGCTAAGGGAGGACCAAGTCTTGGGAGTAGATTGTGAGTTTAATTTGGCCCATAGCTGGCCTTAGTTGAGATGATAGTAAATATTCAGGTGTCCATGGACAGCAGGTGGCTGAAAAGAGAAGACTCAAGCTTACCTTTGATGATCGGCAGCATTGAGCCAGTTCTTACCTAGGGAACCAGGGATGTATTCGGTGTAATCCTCCTAAAGAGATGTTAATGTATGGCATGAATTCAAATGGAAGAGCTAGGATGGTGAGGGCTGGGATTGTGGCTGGAACATCAAGCTTCAAGGAGAAAAGCCTACAGGGATATATTTTGTGTCTGCATTTGGTGGCCTGAATGCAGCAGGGTAGACGTGTTCTGTGTCACTGCTGGGAGATAATTCTCCATGGATCTATCTTGTTTCTGTTCATGTTGTAAGCAAGGCACTGATTGCTCTTTGTTCCAGACTATCTTTTTAAGAATATTCGTACCATGAATAGCCTTGGAAGACAGAGATAATGTCTCCTTCCAGAATAAAGGGCAGACATGCTTAGTGCCCAACATAAAAGATTCAAGCTCCCTAAATTCCAACTTCCTCTCCTACATGACAACCCATTTTGCTGGCAGGTATCACCTGCCCCTCTCCATAGTGCCCTGTGCTAGCTTGCAAGTAGGGAAAAATTCAGGCCCCTCAGAGTTTTTGATAGTCATCCTCTGACATTCTTATTCTGGGGTCCACGGAGGAGCTGTAGGAGACACTGAAAGGAGTCTGTAGTTAAAATCAAGCCAGAGAGAGTTCTCCTGTAGTAGATGAGAGAAGAGAAAAGAAAAGGGCGGGCCCTGATTGCTTTGAGAGTATGCTTTTCACAGTGGACGTGGGCTCAGATAGCACGTGATTAAGAATACAGACAGAGAGACTAAGGACAAGTAGGGTGAGGTGGGCAATGAGCTGTAGTTTTTTTTTTTAATGCAAAATAACAAAAGGGGATTTTTGACATACGAGGGCTGTCCGGAAAGTATCCGACCATTGTTAATATAACAAGAACAGTTACATGGCTGGATACTTTCCGGATAGCCCTCGTATATTTGCAACAAAAAGAATACAAATAGGCACAGATAGGGTAATACTTACAGACCATACAGAGAAGGGAGAAATCTCAGCTCTTTCTTTTGCCTTTATTCACCAAATTATGAAGTGCAAAAAGAAGAAACTATACTCTACTTTTATTGGAGAAATATTAGGAGAGCAGCCCAGGGCTCTATTTTTGACCTTGACCTATTTTATAGTGTTATCAAAGACTTAGACAGAAGTGTAGAAGGCCGTCTTATCAAATTTGTGAATGACACAAATTTAAATTTGGAAGGCTTGATGATATGACAGAGGTTAAGAACCAAGACTTGGAATATTCACATGACTTTGCATGCAGGGCAGAGACCAAGAAAAAGAAATTTTACAGAAATGTCAAGACTTGAGCTTGTGCTAAAAGAAATCAGTCGCACAAGTTTTTGGACACTTCCTAGTAGTTTATGGGGAAAAAAAGGGCTGAGTCAATGTTAATCTCAACTTATCAGACAATATACAGCACTGGCTGAAACATGACTGTGACTCAGATCTGTATTACCAGAGGTGTGGCTTCCAGGTCAGGAAGGGAATAGCCCCAAAGCAGTTGGGACAGGATAGTTGCTGACCAGGGAACAGTATGCTAGCTTGGTGTAATCTTCTAAAGGCATGTGGAAAAATAAAGCGCATCCAAATGGGGCAACCAGATGATGAAGGCTTGTGAATGGCTGAGACAGTCAGCTTGAAGGAGAAAAGCCCACGGGGAGACATTTTACCATCTTTGCATTTGAAGATCTGACACCCAGAAGGGGAAAACTGCTTCCTCTTGCTGTTTTGGCAGCTTCAGACGTCTGCTAACCTCCTGTCAAAGACGATGGCATCACAGGACAGAAAGAGGCTGGGTTCTCGAGTCAATTCTTGGATGAGAGGTGCTCAGGAAGAGTCACCCAACCTGTGTCAGATTATGGCATGAGCATAAATTTTTTGTTAAGGTCCTTATACCAGAAGGTTTATTTATTTACTGTAGCCTAATTTAGCCTACCTTAACTAATGTATCTCTCTTAGTCTCACTTACTACATCAATACAATGGGGTGTTATTATCCATATTATAACACCTAATCCGTGGGATTTTGTGAGATTTAAATAAGATAATGACACCATAATCATAATAAAATGTTTGCCTCCGACCTCTCTGGCCATACTCCCCCCGCCAACTCCCTGACCCCTGCTGGCATCATTTTGAAAGTTCCATGTGTTGAAGTGCTCCATGGCTCTAGCCTCACCTGTTCTCTCTTTCTCAGGTGACCTCATCCAGGTCCATGTCTACATACTATCTATAGGCTGATGACTCTGATCAAAGTTCTCCTTGGGCCATATTAAGCTTGAGACACCTGCTGGTTACTCAACAGGAGATGCTGACTATTCAGTTGGGCATGAGTTTTGTGCTCATGGCAAAGATACAGGACGAAGTTATCAACCTATAGTTTTCTCTTGATTCTCCTCCACCAGATCTGATCCTCGCTGACCTCACTTTCTCAATCCTTCTGCAGGATTGAGACCACTATAAATGACACCACCATCCACCCAGTCATTCAGGCTAAAAACCCAACAGTCATTTTTAAACTCACCAGGGCAGACGGACAATACCTTTCCAGGGAAGGTCCCTTGAAGGTGGTGGTAGTGGTCAAAGAGACATATGTAGACAAGTATGAGAAGCTAATCACTTTTAAATGTTGAGAAATATCATCTAGGATAAAACAGGGGGTTGAAAATATGCATTTGAGGAGTAAAAGGAAAAATGCCATTTTCCATGTTAAAGAAGAACTTGTTTCTGTCTTTTTCTTATAGACAGTGTTTGAGAGTCAAATCATTATGGTACTTAGATTCCATTGTATACATTTTACAGTGTGTATACAGTTGTATCTAGATTTTTCTATATGTATCTCTCTTTCAAAAGAGAATCACTAAATTGGCCCTGGAATGGTTCTGTCTGGCAAGTCCTCTGCTTTTGGTAGGAGGTTGACAGGGACCTGAGATTTAACCCCCACTTGGTGGCATGTGTGGTGGGACACGGGAAAGCATAGTCACTCTAGACCCGCTGCCTTCTCTCCTCTTCCCGTAAACGTGGGCTGGGAATACCAACTAAATCTGTCTCATCACTTTTAAAATGTATACAATTCACATTTTCACCCCCCATTTTATCCCAGATGACATTTTTAAATTAATGTTTAAAATGATTAGCTTCTCATACTTTTCTACAACAAAGGTTAAGTCTATGCATTTTAATAAATTTTAGTGACCTTAAGTCTTTATTTTTTTGTTCCTGGATTGAGTAATCATTACCATTATTATTATTGTCCAATTACCTGTTTCCTTGGTGCTGCAGAAAGATGAATTTAAATAAAAAGCCCTGCTAGGTAGTATCCGCTGCCTCCTCTGCACACCTGCCCTTCAGTTTCCAGTAAAGTCCGGAGGATTTGCCAGGAGGGACTTCCAGGGAAGGGGTCTTCTGACAGGTTGGCTGGTGTGCCACCTGAACGAAGTTTGAAAGGCATGTTCCACTCTCACATGTGTTAAAGTTGGCATTTAATTTTTAAAATTTAAATGCAAATAGTTGCTAAGGATAATTTCCAATGCATTGTTAATAGTATGAAAAAGAAAATTGTCCCCAAACTCTCTGCGGCAGAACTTTTTTGTATGATGTAACTTATAACCCCATCCACCATGACGTAATTGTGATTCCTGATAAAATGCTTGGGTAATTTCCGGATACACTTTAATGGGATTAAGAACTGCTGAGAAGTTAGGGTTCCCCACTCAGTTATCTTAAACCATGTCACCTAGGTCCCAGTCATTCTTTTGTTGTGGTGCCATTTCTTTTTTCTGTATGTCTCTTTCAAAAGAGAACCTCTGAATTGGCTGGCTTACTGGGAGCCTCTTCCCTTGAGGACAGTTCAAAATAGAATTTTGATGCATGCTAATAACAAGTTTGTCTGGAAAGTTATTTTAACAACTGACATTTTAAAATAGATTTGTTACATCACTTTTTAATAATATACAGTGGAACTTAAATACCACAATGAAGTGATACTCAACATCCTCTACATGAAAAATATAGGAGTTATTTTTTCACACCTGGAAAGTTTACATTTTTCTTTTTGTGCCTCTCATTCATAATTCTACCCCCCCATGCTAATATGATATTTCTTACAACTGAAGTTTAAAATCGATGAACCTGTCATAATTTTCTATAGCAAAAGTAAGTCTATGAATTTTTGAGACCATAAGTCTTGAGTTTTTTGTTCCTGGGTTGGTTGAGTAATTATTACAACTATTTTTATTATTTGATTGATAAAAATGTATAAATATATTACAATTTTGACAAATAATTATTAAATATAAAATTTAAATTTTATTGGAAATATACCTCTTAAGATAAATGGGGCGACTTTATCCTCCCCTCCACAAGAAGGGCATGTATCCATAAATAGAAATTACTTATTGCCAGAAAGAGCTAGGGTTCCCAGCAAGTCTATTCATGTTTTTCACTGTTATGGATGAAAGCTCTGACAAGTGTTGTTCATGTAACAACTACAGGGGAGTGGAAGGAGTTTTGTTATAGTGATGTTCCTCAACTCTTTGAATTTCTGAGTTATATTCCAAAAAAAATTGCATTAAAAAAAATCCGTTGGCTGTCTTGACTAGGTACTCTTTCAATTTTGTTGAAAGCAAAGCATTGGAAAAACAGTTTTCAAAAAGATTTTCTCCCCAGTCATTAGAGACAATATAGCCCCAGGGTTTCAAATCATGCCTTTTGGTAACCTAAGGATTATAACACGCCAGGGCCATCCACAGTGGTGTGCAGGTAACTTTGGCTCATTTCCGTGGTGTAAATGCTTCTACCATGGCCAATTTCAAGCTACCAACCTGACTTCACTGACATGCACTTGGGAAGACATGTGCACAGTTGTCTCTGCTGGCCAGTGCGAGGCAGTCCCTGCCACCACTGCAGTGCCTCACAGTAAGATTCAGAGAGGCGAGCAGCGTGCCTCCCTTTTAAGAAGTCTGACAGATGACCGTGAAAGGGGAGGTGGGTGAGGAGAACTGGTCTGATTTCCGAGGTGCTCTCAAGGAGATCAGTTTATGAAAAAGTACCCATGGGTGTTAAGAACCTTGGTTCTTTTAAGCATCCCATGCCTGGGTACCTCTTGGAAAGGCTGTGTGTCCCCAGGGTTCCACATGCGGTAGTTTGGAGACCACCAATTGAAAGCACAGAGCAGGGCCCTGTGGAGTGAGGCACACCAGGGCTCAAATCCTGCCTCTATAATTTACGATGTTTGAGAACTTGGGTATATTAACTTCTGAGTCTCAGTTTTCTCCTATAGAATAGGAGAAGCCAGTACCTACCTTCCAAGGTTTGAGAACAAATGGTAGTATACACACAGTGTTGCAGTCAGCAGATGTTCAACAGATAGATGTTACTACCAGAGTCCTTTTAAGTGAGTCTAAGAAAAGGGCTTGGAGTGTTGAGGCTTAGGGTATCAGGACACAAACTAAGTGGGAAACATTGGATCCCTTGTAATTTAGGATTTACTTGCTCCAAAGCAAGTGGCTGCTTTGGTTATCTAAAAATGTTAACTTCAAAATAGAACTTTCAGCTTGTTTCCCTCTGTTTTTACAACCTTTCATCTTAGGGAATGCTGAGGATGAGATCTCCAGTCTACAAGGAAGAACACACCCATCAACAACTGTGGCTCTCTCAGGGAGTAGAACTCAAGACTGGTCCATCTTGGACATAACGAGGAGGGTTAATTACCAAGAAACAAAAGAGTCTCCTTCTAAGGTGGTTTCACCTGTAAGGCAATCCCTTAACCTGAGGGTGGTGGTTTTACTGGCTTGTTAAGAAGGCTTTTCAAAGTCTTGTTTAATGATGATGAATGGCAAGGAAAAATCATGTGCACACATTATAAACAATTCCAGGGCACAACCAATATCTCACACTGTACTTTATTTTTCTTCACAATATAAACTGGAAACACGAGGAAAGTTTAATGGCAATGTGACTTTTTCCAACAACACAAACAAAGTGCCATTATACTTAATGGTGGCCAACTGGAGACTTATTTTACCTTAACTACGTAAAGTATGCTTACCATATATTTTTTTGTGTGTATAGCGCTGCAGGATTATCAGCCACCCCTAAAAAGTATCAATCTTAAAAACAGCCATGGCAGGTAAAAGTATGAATATCTTGGTAACAAAAGCTTTCAATACAAAAACACTTATTGTACACTTATTTTATTTAAAACAAAAATAACCGCAGTAACTCAAAACAAGAACAAATCTTGGTTGAGAACTTAAGAAGATATCATAATAAACACAATCACCAAAAGAAAGTTTTCTCCAAAGAAATTTAATCTTCTATCACTCCTTCAAATGCCACCCTGGAGGGAAAACCTTAATGAAATGAGCTATCTGGAGGGTCCACTGCAGATTTCCCAAAAGGTTTAGGTATATGGCATTACTGAGCATGACACTATAATCATATTTATTAACAGTCCCAGGATTTTTTAATTAAGCTAGCCTTTCCATCTTCCATGAGTATTTTTGTCTTCTATGCCAAGCTTGGTAGGCAGAACAACCTTGTTATCGATGGGATTTTGGCTTTAAGTTATTTTTCTGGGGTAGTCAAGATGAATTGGTGCAATACCATCTATACTCCATCTGGTTTTCTTTGTGCCCAGTGAGATGCATATTTCATGGTTGTTCAAGGTCATGGTTGTCCAAAGACATGGAACAGAATGATTCATTGGGTAAGGCTAAGGGACTTGTATTATCACTTACCCAATTCAGTTTAACATTGTTTTATTTAATCTCATTTTATTAAAATTTTTTTTCCTGTATTGTGCATAATAAGCATTTAGAAACAGATGTCCCTGTCAACCAGAAGGTTGCCATTAAATATCCTATTGGTTAAAATTGCAAATTTATTGTTTAAGTACCTATTAGACACATCCAGCTTGAAATGTACACCATTGCACTGCTAAACTGCACTGCGTTTCGGAATCTAAATGTTTTTACCACAGAACTTCAAAATGTCTCTCATTTGTCACATCGACCCTACTGAAAGTACCTCATACCCTACAGCTCTGGCTAGTCTGAAAACTTCCACTTGCTGATCCAAACTTGGGAATGTTTTACATTTAAAAATTCTTCCTCCCTCCCACTCCCGCAACAAATGTCCTTTGTGCCATAATAATTAAAAAAAAAAAGAAATTCCCTGAAAGATCCAAACTGAATAACAATAAAGATCTGATTGGAACCTTCATAAGCCTGACAATGTAGAATTGTATTTTTTAAAAAGTGTGTAACCACATTTGTCTGGGCTGCAAAAGACACCGCAGAATAAGATCAGAATAGAATTTCAACTGACTCCCTAATTTCCTTAGAAGGGCTTATATTTCAAGCCCTTCCTGTTTTTCTCTGATAGAGTAGGTGTACATTACTAACTGTAAGTGATAAGAAAGTATAAAAACAACCACTGCTTTAAAAGTACAATTGGAATTAGTTTAAGTTCACATTTATAAATGATTTGTTTTAGTTTCATTACAAATATAGACTATTTGCAATTCTGTTCATTCAACAGATACTTGATGTGAAAGCTAGACCTGTGTTGGGACTGCCCTAATTATGTACGTTTAATCTTGATTATTATAACTCCTCTTGATTTATGATCACTTCCTAATTTTTCCCACTGGGCCAGAGCTAGGTCTTTAGATGGTAAGCAATAAGCATTGACCAATGAAATAAAAGTCACATGTAAATGGAAGGCCACATCTGAATATCATAGATAAGTGAGCTGGGGCAGAGATGCTGGTTTTTTGTTTGACTAAATCAAGGTGCTTCCTTAATTCCAAATGTGACTTTTATCCAAATCTTAGGACTACAAGAATTGTCAGCCCCTGAAAAATCTGGGATGAACTGCTTGCCGTAGAATCCATCAGTTGCTGTTTTGGTTTCTTAGGGGACTTGTGCAGCGAGGGCTTGGGAGGACCCAGAAGGTTCTTAGATGCTCTTCTCCTTGAGGCTCTTTTTAGAGACCCAACTCCAATTTGGAAAGTATGTGTGCTCTGTTTAACTCTGAGCCTGCCCAACACAAAGAGGAGTACTTACAGAGGACTCCCTTTTGTTTATAAAGAGGAATTAAGATGCAGGTGTGACCCCCTTCTCGACACGAAATATGAATGGCGGCTCTCTATTGCCCAGTTGCAAAATAATTTGATACCATGAAAAAAAGGAGGAAAAATATGACTAGTTGAGGCTTTTATATACATTCATTTCTTCTAACATGTTTTTAACAATAAGAAAAATGCAAGATCAACTACTCTTAGAGCAAGTGCAGCCACAATACTGTACAGTTCTGGAGTTGGGCGGCTGGCACATTTATCATTATGAACCAGATAACAAAACCCCACAGCCAAAGGAAACCAGCCAGAAGTTAGCTCCCCCCGTAACTTTTTTTATATATATACATTTTTCAAATACTCTGTGAGTCCCATTTGAACAACAACAACAACAAAAGACAAACAGGCTTATATTAAAAATGTCCATGTTCTTCATTGTTACTTCTAAAGCAGCTTGGAGGATCTTGCCACTTGGAGTGTACTGCAAACTGACTCCACTAAAATGATCTTGGCAGGATAGCAGCACAGGATTTGATATTCCATATTCATCACTTTGACAATGTAAACCTTTCATAAAATAATATTTTGCTTAAAAATTAGCATCATTCAAGGGTCTGATCATTCTGTTCCCTGAGGCCCGCCAGGGAGGTCTGGCTTCATACCACAGGTTTCCTGCTTTCTCGGTGGAGTGTAACCGCCACTGCGGTTCAGGAAGGCCCAATAGGAGAGCCGCGGAGACCCCTGCGGAAGGAGGGCAGGAGGGCTCTGGGTGGGCTTTGCTGATTTCAGGCCACGTAAAGCAACTCTCTAAAGGTCAAAACCACCACAGCCAGATTTTAATTCTCTGGCCATCTCCCATCTGGATTTTCAACTGAATGAACCTCATGGGTTTAACCAAACATGCATGTAATCCTAAGTAACATGAGTTAAACGCTGGATTGCCCAGGGACAAGTAAACCTTCAAGAAACAAGGTCAAAGGGACAAGAGATATATCCATCACAATAAACAATTCTGTTGACATGGAAATGCACACAACTTGGTTAAAACAAAGCTCCGAAATCCAGGGTCTCTCAGGTAGCTGAGACTCAAGGCTCATCTCACCTTCTCAGAAATGCTTTTGAAGAATCAACAGACAAAAATCTCAAATGGAAAATGATCGCTTTTGCTAACGAATAGTGTAGAGGCCATAACTAAATACAATTTCTTTGAAAACGCTGAGATGCATGTATCTTTTTTTTAAAAGCAGCTTTCGAAATATCAACCACAGCATTAAACAATGAACATAGTACATTCCAGAGTTAATACAGATAAATGGTACATAATGTGATAATGCCACAAAGTTAATGCGCAAATGTCTCAAGGCTGACTCTAAACTTGAAAAAAATACTTTCTAGTTTATTAGCTGGAGATTTCTCTTCTTTCGCTACTTCTCTATAGTTTTCCACCTTTTTTTTAAATTTTTTTTTTTTTTAATGCCCCAGGATGTACAGATAATCCCCACATTCCACACCTGGAACCCTTTTTTTTTCTGTCAAGTTTTCAAATAAAACCAAACTACAATGACAAGATAATGTTTTACATGTAATTCCATAGCCATAGGTCAATTAATCCATGACACCTCATTTCAACGCTTCCTTTAGGATTTATGACCCTCCCCAAAGTCATTTAAAGCCTTGCTTTAAGCCGCACGCACGGGCGGGCTAATGGCCGCACAGCCAGTGCGCATGTGCCGTGGCCAAAATGGCGGCCGCCATCTCCTCTCATGTTTCACTTCCGTGGAGGCTTCTCAGCCTTCACCGTGTCCCTCTGCGAGGAAAGGCACAGCGCCTCTGTTCCTTCCTTCCACAGTGATACATGTCTTAAGAAGAGCCGTGGCTTCCAGGTTCCACGTGAAAACGGGCCTACCTGGGCCCCCCGGGGAGCAGGCCCAGGCCCAGCCCCTCTATTGCTCTTTCTTGGCAGTGGAATCCTGAGCTCCGCCAGCTTCCAAACATTCAGAGGCCACACTGCTCTGTTTAACACCCCTGGAGGAGGCCTGCGAGAGCCCAGGCCGATTTCCAGGACCAGGCCTCCGAGCTGAGCTGGGACGCAGGGCAGGTTCTGCAGACTGGGGTCTCTAAAAGCAGGCACTTGTGGCGGCCTGTTGCTCTGGGTAACTCTTAGCCTTTCTGAAGCTGAAGACGTCGCTGAAACGCTCAATTCTTCAAGTTCCAGAGGATCATTTCCTACTCAGACAGAGCCAGTACTGGGAGGAAGTGGGGGTGTTGCGTATCTAAAATATATGATTATACACAATCAGGGCTTAAGGTACTGGATGATATTGTATAAATTGCTAAAATGCTTCTCGGCACAATTGGTAGCTTAAAAAAATACTTTCCTATGGTTTAAGGGCATTTTTCCCATCGCTGTCCTTCCGCGTGGAAATCCTGGAGGGTACCGCGTTCATCTGAAATTCCTAGCTTTTTTCCTCCAACCAGGTATGTACCACATGAGTTATACGCAAGCAGTCTGTTCTTCAGGCCAGGAAAGAATGGACTTCCTCCCAGCACCCTGCCTTTATTAATATCCCAGCCCCCAGGGCAAAGAAATGCAAGTAAAACGAACACCTTCTTCCCAGCCTTCCCCGACAGTCAGGTCTTTGTCCATGTGTCTGCTCCTCAGATGGCGAGTTAGTCCAGCCAACAACATGGAAAACAAATCTGTGTTTATTGGCACCGGACACCCAGGTGGAGCCACATGAAGTGGTGCTCTGCAATTCGTGGTAGGGCTTCCAAAGACAGGAGTTTTGATGGGACCGTCTTAAATAAATAAATCTTTTTTCTTAATAATGTAAAAAATAAATGATATTTCCCTTTGGCAGTAAATAGCTGATTCGACATTTTGTCTGAAAGCTGTTGTGTGTGTGTGGTGTGTGTGTTGTTTATTGTTTATTTTATTTTATTTTTTTTTGAGAGAGAGCGAGCGAGCACAGCTTTGTTACATGGTACATCACTGACAATGCATATTATTTCTACTGCTTTAGTGAACCTTTTGCATATTTGTTTGGAGCAGGCGTGTTGACTTCACTTGTGGCCCAGATAGGCACCCAGGGTGATGCAAGCTCCCACCAGGGCCAGGCTGAGCAGAGTCTTCAGAGACAGCCAGGAGAAATCAAACAGGGGCCGCATGCTGGGGCCATACAATTCCACAAAGGCGTCCTACAGTGGGGGGAGAGGAGGGAAGAAAAAGAAAGAGTATTAGAGACAGCAGGAATGCCACCCCACTGAGAAAGAGGCATCCTGTCACAGCAGCCTGGGCACCTTCACAAGGGCCAGAGGGGAAAAGAAAAACACTCTTTGGAGAGCATGATTCAGAAACCACTTTTTTCACTCATTCAAGAAATATTTATTGAGCACCTGTTCACTTGCTGGGCACCTTAGCAATACAGTAGTGCATAGAATAAAGGTTCCTACCTTTTATCTAGTGAAGCACTATAGACAGCAAACAAAATAAATACGTCATATTAATAGTGTGTTAGAGAGTGGTACGTGCTAAGGAGAAAAATAAAACAGCAAAGGCAGTTAGGAAATATTGGAGGTTTTGCAATTTTAGCTTGCATGTCCATTCACAAAAATAATAAAACGCAGCAATGACGACGACTGTCACTCCTTTATCGAGTGCTTGCCATACGCCAGGCACTGTACCAAATGCCTGACATGCATTATTTTACTGAGTCTTCATAGCAATTTTAGGAAGTCATTTTATTTGTTCCCGTTCTGAAGATGAAAAAACAGACTCACGGAGTTTAGGGGACTTGCCTAATAAATGGCACAGCCAGCTTTGAAGCCAGATCCAAACCAGCCCCTTCTCAGCTGATGCTGAGAGCAGGTAGCCTGGCGGGGTGCTAGCTGGTGGGTAAGGAAGGGCGGGGTGCCTGGCCCCTGAGGTTGAAAAGACGGTTCTCCCAGGGAAATGGAGCTGTCAGAGGGTTTCTCTTGGGAGTGGCTAGACTGGACGCCCACCGCTTTGCATTTAACTCAAGTTGTGAAATGCACAAAGCACGAGCTCGGTGAGGTGTCCCCGGACACGCAGGTCCCTGAGGGTAGACGAGAGCTTCTGCTTTCTGTTCCTATTTCTGCATCTGAAGTCGGGGGTGAAGTGTGTTGTAGCAAAGTTCACCCTCCGGATTGTCTTAGATTGAACAAACCATTGAGTGCTCATTTCCTAGATTTTAGAGAGTTAATGTTTCACATTTGGGCCCAATGAATATTTGGACAACTCCCTGTATGAATATTTGAATGTATAAATCAGTAAATGGATGCTTTTCACTTGTGATTTATTCGGGTATGAAGAGGAAGACAAGGCATAGTTCCAGATTATTCCCAACAACCCTGAATCAAAACACATGATTTTATTATAGGAAACAGTAACAATACTATGACTCTGGGCACTGCTATGAGGAGGAAACTCTGACAATGTTCACAGTGATTTTTGTCTACCTGGGGCAAGTTCTGCAGTAGATGGACAAGGTAGCTGTGCATGGTCTTGGTACGTTGTAGGTGCTTAGTAAATGTTCAATGATCGATTAAAGTTTTCTGAATTCAGTCATTGGTTTGAAGTCTGTCTTTGGCGTAACACTTCACCCAGATGCTTGTTAATCTGTTTGAAATTATTCCTTCCATATGTAACAATCTCTTGGAATCCTGCAGAAGTGTTGAAGTGAGGGTTTAAGACATTGTTAGGGGAACGTCCCACATTATTACATATAGATTTAGACAGTTACTTTTCATGTGTGCATAGTAGTCCATCATACATATATGTCATACTTTATTTAGCCAATTCCTTATTTAGGCTGTTTAAAAATGTTGCTGTTATAAACAATATCATGATATATTTTTGTACATAAATTGTTATCTACTTGTTCAGTTGTTTTTTTGAAATAAACTCCTAGAAGTGAACTCAGTCATCATAATTGCTTCCGGCAATGATGAAGGACTGGTGTGAGTCTCCCTCACTCTCTTGTGGGGTGCCCTGTGACCAACGGCACCTTTTGCAAAAGGTGGGCAAGTGTTAAGGTCAGCAGTTCACACTGAGGGTGATGTGCCCCCCACAGGACATTTGGCATGTTTGGAAACATTTTGGTAGTCATGATTTGGGGTGAGGGCTATAGTGGGTAGAGCCAGGGATGCTGTTCAACATCCCACAATGCACAGGGCAGGCCCACCACAAAGAAGTATCCAGCCCCCAAATACCAATAGAGCCGACGCTGAGAAACCCTAGTTTAAAAGATACCCCGTGATCACAAACCAGCGCAGAACAAATGGTCCATCTGGTGTGTCACCAGTGTTGGTCAGATTAGCACAGGTTGATTAGTTAGCCCAGATAAGTAACGGCACACCAACAAGTGGGTGCTCCATATCTTCAGACGTACCAGACTGACTTTTACCAGGAGAGGGCGTAAGGGTTTTCTTCTTCTTTTTTAATATCTATTGCTACAAATTTTTAAATTTGAGTCTTAGAAAATCAAGGTGATGGACATAAATGATATATGTGGTTAGGGCTCTTAGCACAAACCTGACGTACAATCATGATTGTTTGTCCAGAAACACACCTCGGGGACTTCTTTACACGCAGAAGAAACTCCATCTCCTCCAAACACATGGCAGGATCCCATAGACACAGCTTCAAAATGTCAAACAGCCCCCCTTCCACACTTCTCTGAGGGACAGGCAGACCAAACCCTGCATCAGCCCAGCCAAAGGACACCCCGAATTCTTCAGGGCCCTGGCACTGGTTTGTCTGCAATTCAGCTTAACATCGAGAGGTCAATGGCTGGGCCCTGAATTCCTTGAGTCACCAACAGAGTTTTCTGAGGCAAAATCTGAAATGGACTAAGCCCCTGGCCCTTTCTGGACCAGGAGCATCTTAGGAACATGCAGGAATCAGGACAAACTCTGGTTGGCATTTTCTCCCAGTCTGCCTGGCACACGGTACTAGGGCACAGAAGAAAGGCCTCCCCAGACATCCCTAGGCCTCTGGAGCTGGCATAATTCCCTTTCACAACCTTCACCCCTCACACAAACAACAGTGCTGCTAATGGACCACACAGGCTGTTTCCGATGTGCATTATAAAGAAAAACGTCATTTCTAGAGCGAGATGAGCTAAACTAGCATCTCTTGATCTGAAGCGTGAGCACAGAAGGGCTATTGAGTCCCCGGGGCTGGGAAGGGCACTGGGTTTGGAGCAGTCTGGGTGAAGCCCAGGCTGCGATGTTTTATTCATTTATGACCTTGAGCGTATTACCCAACCCTGAGCCTCATTTACTTCACCCATCACCACAGAATTGGTTGCTGGGAAGATTGGTGTAGGTCACTCAAAGCCGTTTGTAAATGCGGTATAGAATGTGAACTAGCGGAAGGACGGACGCCTTGTTCTCGAGTCCGTGGTCCTGCACACCGCTCGGACCTGCTCGGCCCGCACCGCCCCTCCAGGCTCTGCCGAGCCTGCTTTTTCACAGCAGCAACCTCCTAGCTCCTCTAAGCTTTTGGTTCTGACGACGGTCAGTAATTTCTATAGAAATTATGAATTAAAATGTGCACGTTCCTGTTCTGGTGCAAGACGGGAAGTGACGACACAATGCCCATCTATAGATCTTCATAAATTATTGGCCAGGTTGAAGGACTAGGGAGCGAATCATTTAACCCCCTTGAGGTTGGATCTGGCCCCTCCACCTTGCCCTTCTGTGATTCCAAAGTGCAAAGGAGACCCCGTGGCTTCAGGATGGAACGTCCTAAAAGCTACGTTCGTAGAGAGTCTTCTTGCTTTTTCAAACATCCTGATTAGGGTGATTTTCGAAGTCTGTTTGAACAGTCTGTCATTATTTGTTTAACTTTGAAAGCTGTTTTAAATAAACACATGCTCCTTTTATGTATTAAAAGCAACCAAGAGGGACAAAGAAAACCTGGGTCTTCACCATGTGATTCAGACAAAATCCCAGGCTATATATTTAGGAGGCTCCGCATCCCTAGCTCATGTCAGGACTGGCCAGGGCTTACCCGACATCAGCGATGCGCTCAGGTCCCCCCAGGAGGGTTCCTTGTGCCCTTTGCAGGCCCCTCACACTGGGGAGGTGGTGGGTAGGGCCCCAGCTCTGGCTGCTTTTTCGACAATGGCTTCTCCACAAACTTTAAATTCAGAGGCCATGGAGGCTCTAAGTTCTACCCGCGGCAGGATGGCCAAACTCCCAGCCCAGCCTCTACTCTCTGCTGCAGGGTGGGAAACAAGCCAGGAAGGGAGGACAGGACAGAGCCGAGTCAGGACTCGCTGACTCAGCAGAAGGGTCCTCATCCCTCCTGCACTGTGACTGTGGCTCGGTCATGGGACCACTCTCATCCCCTCTCTCCATCTCTTCCTCTCTCTGTCCCCCTGGAGGCAACACACACCCTCCAAAATTTTCCTTTTCCCCTTTAGAACCCTTCAAGGAGTTTCATTTAAACCTGATTCCAAATAAAATGAGATTACAAAAACAAACCAGTCAGACTGGCAAAAGCAGAGGAGGGTATTGATACCGAGTGCTGAAAGGGATGAAGTGGGGTGGGTTGGGGGTCCCCACAGCCCTTACACCCAGGCAGAGGGGAGTGGAGAGACCTTGAGAATTGGGCAATGCATATCCAAAGCCTTAAAAATATGATCCTTAGGTTGGTAATTCCACTTCTAGTTATTGATCTTGAAAAACGAATAAAATGCGCAGGTTATTTACAATAGCATGAACCTAGAAACAACTGAAATGTCTGAAATATGATTGGTTAAATGACTTATGCACAGGAGTGCTGTTCACCCATTAAAAGTCACACCCTATATTTATTTTTTGGTAAGGAAAGATGTTCCTAACACTACACTGAGTGAAGCAGGACCAACAGTAAGCAAAACATAATTCCATTTTTGTAAAAACCCAACACGTGTGTGCACGTGTGTGTGTGTGTGTGTGTACACATGGAAAAAAAAGAATATAAGGAAAAATGCCAGGATGTTAACAGCAGTTATCTTTGAAGGCAAGAGTGGGTGTGAAGAGATGGTATTTATGAGGTTATTATGACCTTTTTTCTTAGCTGTATTGTCTAATTTTTATACAAAAATATGTATTACTGTTTATGAAGTATATTTTAGAATATACTATATGTAATAATGATATATGCTTAAGTGCTTATTTTTTTATACACCAACTCCTGGCATTCATTGGCTGGAGGTTGCTCCTATGGAGTGTCAATACCCAGCACTTCCGGCAGGTCATGTGCACAGGTGAAGTGGGCTCTAAGGGCCAGAGGAAGCCCTCAGGGAAAGAGATGCAGATGCTTTCTCTCTTGCAGCTGGAGGTCAGCTAGTGAGCACTGAGCAAAGGGCAAGGGGACAAGACCGGGCAGCATATGCACCCTGGATTTTGCCACCTAAACATTGCCTTGTCTCCCCACGATGACTGCTGTGATTTCCAATTTTATCTCTTGCCCAGCCCTTAAATCTCCTCTTTGTGTTGCAGCCAGAGATCTATTCAGAATCAAATCTCTCATTTGCAAGCTTAAGCCCAGAGGTTCCCAATGCTCTGGCCCCAACCTAGTTCTGCTCAGCTTCTGTCACTTTTAAGTCAACTTTGCTTCATTCAGAGATTCAGGGCAATCATTTTCTGCAGGCAACTTTCTCCAAATCCCCAGGATGAGTTTAATAATCCTCGGCTGTTCCCTGCTCCCTGGTATTATATGAAGATCACCTGTTTACATGTCTGTCTTCCCCATTCAACTATTAGCACCTGGAGGTGCAGGACCATGTTTTATTTATCTTTGGATCCCTGGAGCATGCGTCTGTCATATTTTAGGCACTCAGCAAATGTTTGCGGAACTGAAATAAACTGATTTCTTTTACTATATAGCAGGTTTTCCAAACATATCCTAATAGATGATATTTTATTTTAGGGGATTATTCAGAGGCCAAATAAATGATTGGCTTAAACAAAATTCAGTGTCCCCCCCCCTTTTTTTTTTGGTGTCTTCCTCCCAGGGCCTTAGGTTCGGCCAGTTCAGAAGGGCACGGTGCACTCATCAGCCTGGATCTGACTGGTCAGGGTCCATGCCTTACTGCTTACTAAATATTTTGAGTATCGTCCCACGCATAGACACTGTGGTTCTCCAAGGGAGGCATGAGCTGAGCAGTGTGCTCCAAACTCACTTGACCACTCAGCCCTCTGCCAGGCAGACTCCTGCTGTGTTTGTGTGTTATGAAGACACATCTTGACAAATGCTG
>RJWJ010033647.1:0-17760 GCA_004363605.1 Indri indri | reverse complement strand
AGGTCAGGGTACTTGTATAGGAAATGTCCCTACGGACCGTCAGAGGCTCTGTGGCGAGACTATGGAATCTCCCTTTAGTGGTAATTATTACCTGGTCCCCCCCCGGGGAGGGTGGTGGGCCTGTAATACTGGACTCACCCCATGTTTGGCGGCACAGGCCTTCAACAAGACTTCAGAATACTGTGTCCTTGTCCAATTATTTCCTAGGATTATATACTACCCCGCCACTACTCTTGAAAATGAGTTTGACTCTCACCCCTTAGCCCCACGAAGAAGGAGGCAATTGGTTTCTCTTACCCTAGCCACTCTCCTGGGTCTAGGGGTGGCGGCCGGAGTAGGAACAGGGACAGCAGCTCTCATTAAAGGACCCTCCTATACTGAAGAGCTCCGAATAGCTATAGACGAGGACCTTAAGAGCATAGAGCAATCTATCACAAAGCTTGAAGAGTCCCTAACCTCTCTATCGGAGGTGGTTCTGCAAAACAGGCGAGGGCTAGATCTCCTATTCTTAAAGGAGGGAAGCCTTTGTGCGGCTCTTAAGGAACAGTGTTGTTTTTATGCTGATCATTCTGGAGTGATAAAAGATTCTATGTCCAAACTTAGAGAGAGACTAGAAACCCAAAAGAAAGAACGTGAATCCAAGCAGGGATGGTTTGAAGGGTGGTTTAATGCCTCCCCCTGGTTAACAACCTTAATATCCACTTTGTTAGGACCCCTGATTATCCTCCTCTTGCTTCTGACTTTTGGGCCCTGCATAGTAAACCGCCTAATGACTTTCGTTCATGACAGAATTAGTGCGGTCCAATTAATGGTCCTTCAACAACGTTACCAACCCCTCCCTATGGATGAAGACCTCTAGTTTCAGGATTAAAACTACCCAACAGAAAAAGGGGGGAATGTAAGGTTATAGTAGAATCTCCCCCCGTGTGTGCTTAAAAACTTTATCAATTACAGCTCCTTGGAATTTCCCCACCCCAGACTGGCAGTTTCGATTGCACCAGAAATACCTCCCCCACGGCCCCTTGGAGAAGTTTGTGCAAGATTAAGTCTTTGGAATGTCCCCGCCCTGAAACCAGGATTAGGCTACTGGAAATATCCCCCTGGCCACCTGCGTGTGGTTTTTGCCTTTATAAACCCCAATGTCATAGTTCTCGGCGCGGCAGCTAGCCAACTTGGTAACGCTGTGTGCCCCTGCGCTGCGCTGGAAATAAAGCCTCTTGCTTTTTGCATCAAGTCTCGGTCTCTGCTCGCTTTTCAGGGTGGTCGTCTCTCCCCTGGGCCCACCGTGGAATTATCTACGGTCTAACAAAACCTTTGAGGGGAAATGATATAAAAGTATTCTGTTCTGAATATCTCACATATTCCTTTAGCCTTTACTTCTTATTCTAGTAGCTTTTTCTAGCTCTACGAACATACAAACAAATTATAGTAGGTAGCCAGTCATGCTCTTAGATGATACAGGCCATTCAAGAACTAACTGTACAGGCAATAAATATTATATAACAGTAATCTAAGCTTTACTTAAGATAACACATATTTTCTTTTTTTTGAGACAGAGTCTCACTATGTTGCCCAGGCTAGAGTGCCGTGGCATCATCCTAGCTCACAGCAACCTCAAACTCCTGGGCTCAAGCGATCCTCCTGCCTCAGCCTCCCAACTAGCTGGGACTACAGGCATGCACCACCATGCTCGGCTAATTTTTTTCTATTTATTTTAGTTGTCCAATTAATTTCTTTCTAATTTTAGTAGAGGCGGGGTCCCATTCTTGCTCAGGTTGGTTTCGAACTCCTGAGCTCAAACAATCCGCCCTCCTCGGCCTCCCAGAGTGCTAGTATTACAGGTGTGAGCCACCACGCCCAGCCCACATATTCTCTTAAAGCAATTTTTCTTTATTAAAAAAAAAACAAGGATAGAATTATTCTTCACCCAAGAAAAACAGGAATCAAGCACATACATACATGTTACAATTTTTATTTTTAAAAAGCACTTACAAATCTTTACTAAGCCAAGTTGCTGATATTGCAGGGTTTAATATCTTTCTTTCCTCATAAACTAGAGGATGTTTCTCCCTGCAGGAAAACTCAGGTTATTTCACAAGCTGTTATAGAAAGATACTTCTAGAACAGTTATTATTCTTGCTGGGGGGAAAAAAAAACATTGACCCTTCCTTTTTACGGGGCTTCTGAGAAAAGGCAGCTTGGAGGAAATGTCCGCTGAAGTGCATTCTTTTGCATAAATTTTGACAAATCTAGGAGAAGAGATGGCTGTGAAGGTAGGCTGGCTTATGACTGTTTCCTATAATGCTGTGACAATTTGAGGCTCATTTTATGTCCTAATGTTGCTGCCCAACCAGGATGTATTGCTCGCTGCACAGAGAAGAACCAACACACTGAGGCAGTCGGGCTTGCAATGGAGAAAGAATTTAATTCTGCAGAATGCTAAGTGGGCAGACAGGAGGAATTTCTGAAATCTGCCTCCCAAAGAATTTGGGAGAAAGACAGTTTGGTGGGCTAAGGATTAGACAATTGGGTTGCTAATTGGCTAGGTTTGGGACAAAATCACAGGGGTATAGAAATCATCTTCTTATGTTGAGTCAGTTCCTGGGTTGGGGTCACAATTCCAGTTGAGTCAGTTTCTTGGTATGGGCTGCTGGTCTGGGTGAGTCAGCCAATCCACTGGAAGGTGGGCCTGGAAGATATCTCAGAAACTATCTGGTTTTGAAAAGGTCATATTATCTATAGAGAAAGTTAAGAATCTTTATGACCATCAGCTATGTGACCCCTGAGTAGCAATTATAGGAAAGCGAACTAGGAGATAGTGGCTGGTTATTATCATTATTTTTAGCTATGCCCGTGACTTTGCAAAGTTTGGGCCCTTACCACAGTTCTCACCTTGCACTCCTTTATTAATTTGGAAAGGATGGTTTCACCAAGATTATTCTCCCATCTTGGAGTACACGTGTTCATATATTTAATTGGCAACATTTTATTTGTTCATACCCTTGGGTTTTTTGTTTTAATGGATCATGCAAGTAAGGATCTAATGGTACTTATTTTTTAAATTTTGAAGCATTTTTCCTAACATATTTGACATTTCACCTATACTGACATACACAGGTATCAATCTTTCAGCTTACTTCTCCACAAAGATTAAAATTTCAGATACTCAGCAAGTGATGAATGTAACAGTAACTAGTAGAGAGATGGCTGCCCCATATTAAAGACAGCACGAGATAAAAAACTTCCCAGCCCTGTCAGTCAGGCTTCAGAGCTGCCAACAGAAGCCATGCTAGATATTTCACACAGAAGGGGACTTAGCACAGAAAAGTGGGTGTTTAAAAAAACTCTGAACAAAAACATAAGTCAGGAGCCCACCACTGGACAATTTCGATTTCAAGGTCACACATACATACACACACACACACACACACACACACACGCACAATGCCCTCTGCCACCAGTGGCAGCTCAGACATTGGGTATCTGCTGGTGCTGCTCCCACCACAACCGCGTCACACCCCTGATGACTAGACACCGGAAATTTCCAATTGCTACTGAAAACACATGTATCCAACTTTCCTCACCAGCCAGCACAGCAGTAGGAAGATGGCTTCCACCTCACCTCCAAATTCCAAAGCTCGTGTGAGTGCATTTCATCAGCACTACCTAAATCAAACCCAGAATCATAGCTGCAAAGGAACCTGGAAAATGCGGTTTTCAGCCTTCCTGCCCTTACAATACAGGGGGGAAAAGAGAAGAGCAGAAATGAAGCTAATTGCCAATATATCATCCACAGCATACCACCTCATCTTACAAATGAGAAAACTAAAGCTTCCCCTGGATTATTAGTCTCTCTTCCACAACTTCCTCCTCCAATCCCTTCCCACATGTCATTTGAATTCATCCTCCTGACTCTGGCTCAATTGCCATGTCACGGTTGAGGCTGTTCATCTATCACCTGGATTACTAAAACAGGTTCCGGACTGCACTCTCTTCTTCAAGGCCTCACCCATCACCAATTTGTCTTCTAAAAGTCTCCTAAAACTTGTCTTGAAAACTAAAGTGACTTTCAATAATTCAAATAAGATCACTTCTTTGCTCTGTTTAAGTCTGTTATCTGTTTTCCCAAGAACTACAGGGCAAAACACAAGCTCCTTAGTGTGGTATACCAGGTTCTTCATGCCCTGATCTCTGCCTTCCTCACCATGCTCGTATCTGATTCTCTCTGCGTTCTCTCCACTCTTCCAGTCCTGCAACTTATATTCCATCCTTTCCAAACTTCTTCTAATTCTCTTCTCCTGTTATGCTGTCTCACAGAGCCATCTTGCATATATTATTCATCTACCTGAAATACCATGGCCCCTTCTCTGCTTAGAGAACATTTTTCCCAGTTTACGCAGCATATGATCCAGAATTATTTACTGACACCCAAGATAGTTAATCATTGTGTACTACATCAGCAATTGTATTGAGCAACTTAAAAGGCCAAGGAGCTGGTACTCAAGTGGAATTGGGGTAAGATAAACTAGACATCCAATTCAAGAGTCAAAGATCCTTCAGCAGATGACATTTTGGCTTTTATTCCTCTGTCCAGTGTTCTCTGAATATGGCCTTTTAAGCATTACTCATTGTAGAAAAACATTCTAAAGAGCCTGTTTGGAACAGGTACATAGTTCTTTTAGTATAACCTGGGCCAAAGTAATTAATCTTAACATTTGCACTTTATAGGATTTCTTGCAATCCTGATGTTCACCTTATCTACTGAGGACTGGACATTGGTGTGGACACTTACGGTCCTTAGTAATATCTGTTACCAAGAAATATAGAAGCTTTGATCTAGATCTTTTATATTAATATATTGATGGATCAGTACTGCTCTCCAAGAGAAGAGGGACAGTGTATGCTCACCACTGTACATTCAACGCTAATTACAACAGGCATGTCACAGGCATAAATTAAATATATGCTGAATGTACGAATGTAAGGGGTCTGCAGATTGAGTACATGAGACCATCAGGGATGAAACCTTTCAAATTAGGGGTGAGAGGTAACTTGTACCTTACTGTTCCTGTCTTTCTTGAGAATTGTTCCTACTGCTTATTCTGGAATGTCAGCATTGTGGTATGAAAGGGCATCACGAAGAATGTTTAAATGTGGAGAGAGGCTTAGCTTATATAAACATTTTTAAAACCTTATGTTGGTCTAAAATACATTGTCATCTACACTTATGACATACTGGGCAACAGAAGAACCATATATTTTCCTATGATTCTTTTCTGGACAAAGAGTAATCTCTCTGTTTACTACATAATCTTGGAATTCTAATACCAGGAACTTCTATGCAGATTCTTCTTACAATTTTCTGGCAACACCACGTTATATTTTCTTTGTTTGTCTGTTTATCTCCTTTACAGTACTGTGATGTCCTTGAGGTTAGGGGCCATATTCATGTGCATCTTAATAGAACACAGCACATAGGATGTGTTCAATAAATGCTTACTGAATGGAATATAAATAATTCTTACCTTGAGTCATTAGCCCAGATGATACTCTTTCCAATAATCATAAAGCCTCTGCATTATTGAAATAATGAAGTAATTATGACTTTCATTTGTGTTTTATCTATCAGAAGTCTTTTTTGGTCTGCAATCTTGGCACAGCAAGATTACTTTGTAAGCTTGGCCCTCAGTTTAATTCTCTCTAACCTTATATAGTGCCATGTCTTGACTAAGCAGGAGCTGGGGCTGGATGTGTGGGGAAAGTGAATTCGGGAGTAGATATAAATCACTGGTTCACAAAAAGGCTGTGAAATCTCACAGGAAAAAAGACACATGAACTCTGTCCATCACCAGGGTTCACTTATATGCAAAAGTAAGATGAACTGAAGTTGCCCCAACAGAGATTAGATTTCAGGACAGGATATAGTGAAGCCTGACAAATAAGGGGGGAAAAAAGAATCTGGCAATACAATCTCCTCTTTGTATTTAATAATTAATTTATGGGGAGACACTTTGAGAAAACTTCTTGTTACTCTTCAAACACTCACTCTCTGATTTTAGCATACACCGATGATTCTTGCCTGCATCCAGTTTTGCTATGTAGCTTACAAAATGGTGATTTTCCAACGACACCATTTTTTCCACATTAGTTGGCATCTTATTGTAAGGAAGAGCTTCTCTTTCTCCCCTATTTACAACTTTTTATTTCTGCCAGTATGAATATACAGATTCTTATTTTATGCAAGAAATTACACTTCATTATTATTATATTTGATGATCAAAATGCCTCAGAATTGGCCAGGAGCCCTGTAAGCCCTGTAGCTCTGGTGTACTTTTAACATGTCTCCATCATTTTTGAGCACTTCTTTACACTCTAGCATAAAGGATTCTCCAGGCTCATCTTGCATTTTCCCTGCCCTAGACCGAGAACTATCCAGAAGCCTTGGTTCATTTTCTTGAGAAATGGTATTTAGAAACCATTATCTGGGTACAAGGTATGCTTATTTCTACTAGGGTGCTTTGTCTCAAGGTCCTTTCAGCAGACACAGCTGGGAAGTCTCATGGTTTTTAAAATAAGCATATCTACATAACCATATCTAGATTTCTATTAAAAAATATAAGTTTATACTGATAGTTCTAAGCAAAATCATCAAGCACCATAGGGTTCTTTCTAGGTTTCCGCATTCCACGTTAGTAACACCCTTCCCCAACAGTGAAAAGCCTGGCTCATCCCAATATCCTCAATGTACTTATGCATTTGCCCATTCCTATAAAACACAGAGACAGGTTCAGAATCACAAACCTACATTGTTGTATAAAGTAAACCTAACTGCTTAATTTTTTTCCTAACCATTCTCACTCAGGGTTATATGGACAAAGTACCGGATTCAAAAGTCACTTGGATTAGCTCCTTTTCTCCCCTTTAGGGTAGTGAAGTTCTTTTGAAATACAATCAGGTTCAATTTTTTCTTCTATTTCATGGTTTTTCAATTTAAATGGTTCCATAATTCTAAACCATACAAAAAGGATAGATATTTGTCACCGTCCCCTCCCCAATCCCTTCCGACCCATTCCCACCCACCTCACAGGTGGCTTGTCTCACGTGTTTCTGGATCATCATTCCAGGCCCCCTCCCCTACCTTCTTTTAAAATAAAAAGCAGTTAGATGTACATTTTCTATTTCTTTCTTCATCTATAAAAGGTAGCATATGTTATACTTTCTTCTACTTTGCTTTTTCACTTACAGTATATTCTGGAAACCACTCAATATCAGCTCCTGGAGTTTTTCTCATTCTTTACAGTTGCATAGCACTCCATGATGTGGATGTACCAATTTATTCTACCAATTTTCCATGTATGAACATTTGGGTTGCTTGTATGTTTTGCAGTTACAAATTATGCTGCAACAAATCTGGTTGTACATATGTGTTTTTATTTTTGGTATACTGATATAAATTTGTAACCCCTTTATATTTTGCCTTTATAAATCATTTTGATTTAGATCTGTTTCTTATATAGAGCACAGAGTTGGATCTTGTTTCGTAAGCTAGTTTAAGGGTAAGCCCATTCACAGCCATCATATTATTTTAGGATATAATTATTATGTGTATTGTTACATTTACTGTGTTTTTCTCTACAGGATGAGTTTTCTTTGTTCTTTTCTTTTACTGTTTCAGAAGGTTTGTATTTTTGCTCTAGCGGTTATCTTTTTACTTACATTTTATATAAGGCCTTTAGTTCCTGTTTTTCTTATGTGCCATTTTGCAATCTGGCTTGCCGGTTATTAATGGCATCATCTGATGGCTACCTACTGTCCACAAAACAGTTTATTCCACCTTCCTCTTTCCCCTTCTCTTCTATTTTTAGTTGTATTATTTTTACTTTGTCACAACACAAAACATTAATGTATTATATTCCCACCCCTTAGGTCCACCTGTTAGCCTTAATCTACAATTAAATATATTAAATACAATCATTGCTCTGGCTAAAATGTCCCTAATTATCTCTTGGTTAGAAGCTCATTGTCTAGTAGATTCCTCAAGAAGCCATAAGAGGATGATAGATAGTCCCTGAGGATTTTTTGATTTAAGAGCCAAAATTTCAATTTTATTTAATTTTAATTCAAACTAAAAATTTAATACTGATACTTTGAAGCATGCATGGGACCACTTAGGTTTGTGAGTCCACTTTTTGTTGTCAATTTTTTGAAATCTAAATACAGTATTTCAGAAGAAAATTTAACATTCAAATTTACATGTGCTAAGTGTAAAATATACAAAAAATTCCAAAGACTTGGCATAAAAAAATGTAAATTACCTCATTAATAGCTTTTTATACTGATTCCACTTTAAAATGATACAGTTTGAGTATCCCTCATTTGATATTTGGGACCAGAAGTTTTTTGAGTTTTGGATTTTTTTTTATTTTGGAATGTTTATATTATTGGTTGAGCATCACTAATCAAAAATCTGAAATCCAAAATGCTCCAGTGAGTATTTCCTTTGAGTATTGTGTTGGCACTCAAAAGTTTCAGATTTTGGAACATTTTGGGTTTTGGATTTTCACATTAGGGATAGTCAATGTTTTAGATGTATTGGTTTTAATAAAATATATTCTTTACTGAGATATAATTCACATAATATAAAATTTCACGACATAAAATTCACCATTTTAAAATGTGCAATTCAGTGGTTTTTAGCATATTCACAAAGTTGTAAAACTGTCACCACTACAGAATTATAGGACATTTCCATCACCCCAAAAAGAAAACCTATGCATGATAGCAGTTACTCCCAGTTTCCCCCTCCCCAGAACTACTGGTAACCACTAATTTACTTTGTCCCTATAGATTTTCCTATTTTGGGTATTTCATATAAATGGAATCATACAAGATGTGGACAGTTGTGTCTGGCTTCTTTCAATCAACAAATTGTTTTCCATGTTTATCCATGTTATAACATGTATTAGTACTTCATTCTTTTTATCACTAATATTTCATTGTATGGATACACTGAATTTTGTTTACCAATTTATTAGTTGATTAACATTTGGGTTGTTTCTACTTTCTGGATGCTATGAGTAGTGCTGCTATGAACACACAAACCTTGTACATACAAGGTTTTTTGTGGACATATTTTCAATTCTCCTGGGTTTAAAACTAGGATTAGAATTTCTAGAATGTATGGTAACTTTATGTTTAACTTTTTGAGAAACTGCCAAATTTTTTCACAGCATTTTACATACCCACCAGCAATGTATGAGGATCCCAATTTTTCTACATCCTCATCGATACATTTTCTGTTTTTATAATTTTTAAATTATAGCCATCCTGATGGTGGTGAAGGGCTATCTCATGTGGTTTTGATTTGCATTTCCCTAATGACTCAGGATGTTGAGCATCTTTTCACGCATATTGGCCATTCGTATATCTTCTTTGGAGAAATGTCTATTCAAATCTTTTGCCCATTTTTTAATTATTTGCCTTTTTATCATTTAAGTATTCTTTATATATTCTGGATATAAGTTCTTTTCCAGTTATGTAACTTGCAAATATTTTCCCCCATTCTGTGAGTTGTCTTTTCACTTTTTTAAATTTCAAAATATTAAGGGAGTACAAATGGTTTTGTTACACGAATACGTTGTATAAGTCAGAGCTTTTAGCATGCCCATGGCCAGTATAGTGTTCACTGTATCTGACAGGTAAGTTTGTATCACTCACCTCCCTCCCAGCCTCCCCTCTTCTTGGTTTTCAATGTCCTTTATATCTCTTTGTGGTGATGTATACCCATCATTTAGCTTCCACTTGCTAGTGAGAGCTTTCGCAGCAACTTGGATGGAAGTGGATGGATACTAAGTGAAGTATCTCAGTAATGTAAAAACAAAGCCCCTGAGTTTTTACAAGATGTTTTGTTTATTTGTTTCCATGTTGCCAAATGCTTGTTTGAGGATATTTCAGTTTCAAGTGTTGTGAGAATGTTTTCTCTGATTTAGTGGTTTTTTGGAGAAAATTTTCTTATTTGTTTTCTTTTAATAATGGTCTGTAAAGAAGACTATTGTCTACTTATTCCACATATGGGATTGGCAGTTTTGTGTCATTCATAAGATTCCAAATTCACGAATGCCCTCTGTTCTCAATGTAGTAAAGTACAGATTTTGTAACGGATTTTTTCTTTTTTTTTTTTTTTGTGGTAGGGTGGAAAAAGTTTTTTGTTGTGGTAAAAATATATATATAACATTAAATTTACAATGGTAACCATTTTTAAATGTACAGTTCAGTAGTGTTAAGTATATTAACTTTGTGCTACAGATCTCTACAACTTTCTCCTCTTGCAACCCTGGAACTCTACACCCACTAAACACTAATTCCCCCAACTCTCTGCCACCAGCCCTTGGCAACTATACCTTTCTACTTTCTGTTTCTGTGATTTTGACTACTTTAGATAGTTCATGAATGGAATCATACAGTTTTTGTCCTGTGACTGGCTTATTTTTCTTAGCATAATGTCCTTGAGGATCATGGTTCATACATGTTGTAGCATGGGATAGAATTTCCTTATTTTTAAGGCTGAATAATACCCCACGGTATGTGTATACCACATTTTCTTGATCCATTTGTGTTTCTGGACATTTGGTTTGCTTCTGCTTCTTGGTAATTGTGAATAATGCTGCGATGAACGTAAACGTGGAAGTACCTCTTCACCATGCTGCCATGTCTCAGGAATGGTTCTTTGAACAAAGCTGCACACAAAATTTGATAAGGTCTGTCTTTAGAACTGTTTCCCTGCCCAATGAGTTGTATCATATGGCTAAGATTTATCAACAGTTTGTGAGCAACTTAATAAGGAAACTCTCATTTGGAGCAAGTGCCTTATACAGACTATTCTATAAGAATTAAAGCAGCAAATATGTAGTAGCTACGTTCACAAGTCAAATAAAATGTTACTCAGTATGAACAAGATTAACTGGTCATCCATAACATCACAGAAAGGGACAGTGTTTGACGAGGATGTACTGATTTCTAATTTTCTGGTTAAAGGGAGAAGGGATGAAAAACTGCAAAGAAATGAGTACTACACTCCTCATATAATTATACCCAAACGATATCAGCTACCACTTAAATGCCTTCCATTTGCCAGGTATTTAAATTTATCACCATTTTACACAGGTGAAAAGAATGGCTTCGAAAGGCTAAAAACTCATCCAAGTTCAAAGAGCTGTTACTTGGCAGAAGCGGTAATCAAATCTGATACCAACGCTTATGTGTTTCTGATCTTATCACCACAGGTCTCCAAATACATTGTATGGCTGGCAAGCTCTCTCGATTATTTGAGATTTCTTTTTTCCAAAGTGAAAAAGCTATTTGGAAACTTGTAATTATTATGAGTTAGGCCATTTCAAACATTTCTATGAAAAACTAAATGTGTCTGATTTTCTTCTGGCTTGAAGCCTGAGTCACTTCTGTATCCCGGAGTACTATCACAGTAGCTAACAAAATGAACACTCATGTTTGCTGAATGAGTGAGATGCACCTGTGAGCCACATATACATGGTAATTAAGTTGTAAAATCTATACAATTCAAACAGTTATGTCAGGAAAAAAATGCTGGTTAAGTACATTGTCCATGCTCATTTAAATTGGAAAATCTAAGGCGGTAAACTAGAAAGGTAAGTAAGTATTGCATATGACTTATATGGAATGAAACTTCTTTACAGGCTGAAAAACAAAACTAAGATTAATTTAATTTTCAATTAACTTCTGCTTGAAAATCAAGTTGGTAGAAAAAATATCTGCAACCATTTCAAATTGTTTCTAATTTCTGTCCCATACAGCTGCATAATGAGTTGATCAACAAAGGTAATGTTTGATATCTGAAAGATTTTTGTCTGTGATATCAATTATAAAAATCATCAGAAGTTGTTATAAATGTACACTACTAAACTATTAAATAGTCAAAATGACCTGAATTTATTAATTATTCATAAGTCAATGGAGGAAACTTCAGTGGGTCTAACGACAAAATATTTCTGTTGGTCCCTGAAAATGATTTTTCTTACTACTTTACAAAACTAACAATGTTTTGGCTACAATTTCTTTTGCTTTGGTCTTATGAAGACACTAAGCCTATGACTATAGTTCTAGGCTCAGACCTAGTAAGGAAAATTGTCCTCAAGAAAAGGTCAGTGATTTTAAAAGGTAAATTTTTTTGGCATTCTAATAAAAATAAAACACACATATTAGAAGCATCATATATTTAATGTCAAATAATCTGAATTCAAGTACAAAAATTAAACAACACATGATTTCAACACTTAAAAACCATAACACTTCTTATTCAAACAACAATACAATGAATATCAAAAACACAAATGAAGCGTAACTATAAAAACCTTAAATATAGTTAACAGCAAAATTATAATTAATTGTAACAAGTAATTGTTAACTGTAATATCTGTGTTATTTTCAAGGATGACAATGGTGGACTGTTTTTCCTTTAGTACTGCATAAAATCTGCATCTTAATCTTTTTGTCTCATCATTTCTTTCCACATAATAGTTAGATGCTTTTAATTGTTCTAATCTCCAATACAGATAGTGATAATTAAATCTAGTATAACCATTGTCTTCAAGTGTTTTCATATTTGTGAAATGCTATTTAGCAAACTTATTATGCAAAATATTAACATAAACTACTGGGTTATACTGCCTATTGAGGAATGAGAAGAAAATCCCAAAAGTTTAAAAAGAATAGTAGTTTGCTAAACCTTTATCAAGAGAAACCACTAACTTTTTAAACTTTGCATTTTTATATTCTACAACTCTATGTTATTGTGCATTATAGCTGATGTTTACTATGTTGGAATAAATATCTTTTTAAAACCAAATGTGCAAACCCGATTCTAAAATAAAACAGTATTTTAATTTGCATGTTTTACACAAAGAAATTTTCATACTAATGTTTACAATACTTTCTTCAGAACAATGAGGCCTGATTGGAGATACATAGTCGCTGTCCAACATGGCTGCCATTTGCAAGTGATATTGTTGGTGACAAGGGGTAGCCTGGATAAGAATAAGGCCTTGAAGTATAAGGAAGCACACTGGGAGTCCCAGAAGAGAGGGTAGCACTAACAGGGGAAAGACTATTTATTGAGCTGCGACGGAAATTGTAGTCTGTAAATAAATACATGAACAATTATGCTGCACATCTTTATGGATACAAATTTAATTCAAAGAGACAAAGCACTAAAACTATAATCACATTTTAACATAATGTTCTAACACTCAAAATCCTGATGATACTATCTATATTGCTGGTAAAGACTATTGCAGCATTCACTGCACTGCAAATCCTAAGAATTTTATCAGTCAGAATTACACTCCCTTCACTGACACAATGCTTCAGAGGTCTTACTAGAATATATTCTTGGATATTTTTTTGATTATAGAAAAAGAGAATCTCTGATTTCTCTAGCTCCACAAAGAAGCTTCTTTTAAATTTGGTTCTGACACTAAGGGGTAGTCCATGAAGGAAAGATAAAAACAATGAATTCATAGTTGCTTTTTTTTTTTTTGAAATGGTATTAGGCATCAAACCAGCAGAAACATTCACCCCTGGAATGCGGAAACATTTGGTGTAAAGGAACTGTTCAATATTTCATTATTTAAATACTAACATAAACATTTATATAACTCAACACACAAATTTAACATTAGAGTCCTACTGATACCATAAAACAGTAAAATGAATTACTTTTATAAAATAAACTTCAAGAAATCATTATCAACTTATAGTATAGAAAAATATCCAAAAATTAAACCAAATTATTAAAAAACAATTATATTTTAAATAGTACTGTTCCACAATAAACATTCATCTTACGCATCAATAATTTCCTGCTTCATTAATTATAATATATATATAAAGACCAAATTTGTAAATCCTGTACTTTCCAAAAACTCAACTATGTTCTTCAGTGTAGAATAAGCCAAGAGTGTGACAATGACTATAAAATTATTATTTATAAAAGGCATGGTGTTTCTAGGAATGCAAGAAAAGGAATTAGGTCATCTACTGTACAGGTAGTTTTTTTCTATAGTATTGTTCTGGGACTACAAATGAGGCCCAAAACATATGAGCATTAACTTAATGTTGCCATGGGACTTAATGTTTAGCCAACAGGAATGAGATCAACTGCAGGAGAATAAGCTCAAGCAACATCAGAAAGGACCTAGTTAAGACAAAAAATGGAAAAAATAAAAATCAGTTAAATATAGCTTTAATTTCTGGCACTATAAAAGTCTAATTAGAATAATTTTATAACCTCTTTATTTGTATAAATGGTACCATAAGATCAATATAGCAGTTTGTTCCAGGAAGTTATAAATATATTTAAAGTAACCAGTTCCAAGTATTTTCAGTATTTCGAAATTAGATAAGAAATTATTTTGATACTATTTGCTTTTCTAAAATCCAAATAGGATGACTCCAGGTATCACAGAATTTTTTCTTTTAAAGGATCCACTTCACCCAAAGGCTTACAGTATCTGTCGAGTATAAACTGAAACATTAGTGCTCCTGCACAGTCCCAAATAACCGCTTAAAAAACAAGATCTCTTTCCAGAAGAGATTATTATGCAAATATAGTCAATTCCTTATTAGCCACTTACCTACAACTCACCTAGCTCTTTAAATTTTAACAATGTGGTCATCAACATCATAATTTAGAAGAGCAGACTTCTGCAGGTAGGGGAAATGTAGTTTTCAAAGAGAAATTACTTTTGCTTTGAGTTTATATCTACTCAAGAGGTAATAGAACCTATTCATGAAATGTGGATATAGAAGATTTGTTCTGGGGACGTTTTCAAAAGAAACTAGCTAAACAGCTAGTAGCATAATGCTCAGCATATGTGCATTTCTGATAGTCCCTACTATAAACCTTTAATTTAAATATATACTAATTGACTGTTTATTTTCATACTTTTAAGGAGAATAAATTAAATACAAAATTAAAAGTTGGTTATGATGACTTTATTCAATAGGAAAAATCAAGAGAAACATATTTCCCACAAATACTACAAAGATCAGGCAACAAAAAGCTTCAGATATTTATAAGATTTTATAAGCATTTCAAAAATAAAATTGTATTACTAAAATCACTAAGAATCTAAATATATTCAGGAAAACATCTGGGCAGTTAGAAAACACAATACAGATCAAATTTAATGAATGAAATGTAAGCTGAAAATACTTAATTGGTGAGATAAACCTAGAAGTATAATTAATTGTTTTCCTTAGATCTAACATATAATTTACAAATCATAGAAAGTAAAAACCAGAAATTCTCATTTTTAGGAAATAATAAATTAATAAATGAGTTAAACTCCTAGCATATACTTACTTGCCCACCCCTGATTTTTCTTCCCAATGAACATCCTTAGCTCTTCAATCTCACTGTTTCTGCCTCACACTGGGATTTGTACTCCCCTTTCCCCTTCTTAAGGAATGATACAGAGCCAATTTCAGAATTTTAAGTTTCATACTAAGTGTTATTCAACTGTCTTTACACTTTTAAAACTGAGATACAATTTACATACAATAAACTGCATACATCCTATGTGTTCATTTCACTGAGTTTTGATAATTGTATAAATCTATTGTACTTCACATCCAAAACAAGATATAAAACCTAATCACCAATCCAGAAGTTTTCTGTGCCCCTTTCCAGTCAAGAGCCCCTCTGTTGGAGGCAACCACTTTCTGATTTCTATCACCATAGATTAATTTTGCCTGTTCTTGGACTCCATATTATATCTATTTTTAAGTATTATTTATATCTAGCTTCTTTCTCTCAACATAATTTCTACAATTCACTCATGGTGTGTATTTCAGTAGTGTGTTCCTTTTTATTATTATTCCATTGTATGAATATACCACAATTTCTTTATCTAGTCACCTGTCGATGAATATTTGGGTTTCTAAGTTTTGACTATTATGAACAAAGCTTCTATGAACATTTGTACACAAATATTTTTGTCAAAATATGTTTTCAGTTCTTTTAAGTCAATACCTAGGAATGGGACTGCAGGATAATAGGGCAGATGTCCCATACTACTTAAGAGTTCTCCAGCGTGATCATTTTATATTCACACCAATAAAATATGAGACCTCCAGTTTCTTCCTATCCTCACAAATATTTGGTATTGCCAGTGTTTTTAATGATAGCTATTCCAGTGAATGTAAAATTATATCTCATTATGGTTTTAACTGATTCCCTTTATGACTAATAATGTGTTCATTGACCATTTAAATATCTTTAGCAAAGAATCTGTTCAAGCTTCTTGCTGATTTTTATTGGCTTTGTCTTTTTATTGTTGATACTAATAAAGGTTTTGACTAATAAAATCCTCTAATTCAAAATCACAAACCAGGAATAGGTTGAGATCTTAGAAGTCTCTGATTCAAATGACCTCTCTCACTGATGAACGACAGAGACAAAAGATGGTTGATTAAGTGACTGATCCACACTCCCAGAGCTAAATAGACACACAAGTCCAAAATCAGTCCTCCTGATTACTATGAAAGTATTATCTCCATTTGACCAAGCTTTTTCACTCTGGAAATCTCAAACAGGGTTGAAAGAAAGTGTCCAGAGAGGTTTTTATGGGTAGGGGGATAGAACTAAAGTAGATCTCTAAGCTACGTAGCTTTTGCTTGCACCTACCCATTACCACACTTCCCGTTTCACCCCACGACCCTTACTTCATATGCTAAACTTTTATGGAATATTTAATCTGAAAAGACTGTTTTGCAAAAAAAACAAAAAAAGTGTAAGAACTGCTCTAATATAATGGATTATGAAAGATAATATTTTATCAAATTTTCTACAATTTCATATTTATATCCAAAATAATTACAAATATTTTCATAGAACAAATTTGATCTACACAAAGAGCAGCAAATAGGCTTAACATCAAGTGCCAATTCTAATCAAGTGGTAATGGCTAATAGGAACCCTGGATTCAGAAAGATTCCAATGGGAGTATCTAGAATGAGCAGGAAAATGAGAAATGATTGTTGTGCCACATCTGACAAAGGAACAATGTAGAGACTGGCAGTACATACACCATACGCTTGTCAGTACCATTTATGTAGCTACCGTAATTTGCTCTACTACCTTTCTCTGTCCAACACAGAGACAATCCAGTAGTGAATACAACGGGTATGTTTCTCAGTGAAAATGTAAGCAATGGATATGCTGTTTCACTGAATTTGTTTCTTGTTTTGTTTCTAATTCTATCTTTCATACGTCTTAACCAAATACCACTAGATCTCTAGCTGCTTTTCTGTCTTAAATAAAAATGGGGAAAATCCTTAATAGAAACTTTAAAGTGAGTTCAGTGAAAATGTCTTCTCATTAATTTTCAGTATCTTTTTTAGTTTGTCTCTGGCTGTTCTTTAGACTAAATTTCCATTAAAAAGTCTATTTCTGAAAATCGGTTTTTCTCCTTGTTGGCTGAGTTCTACCACATCCACCCCTTTTTTTGATGCACTTTAATGCAGTGGGTTTCCGTGTATTCACCAGGTTGTACAATTAACACGAACATACAATTCCAGAACACTTTCATCATCCTAAATGGAAACTCTGCACCCATTAACAATCACTCCCCATTCCTTCTTCTCCCGGCGCCAGCCATTGATTTCTGTTTCTATAGACTTGTCTATTCTGGGCTTTTCTTTTTTTTTTTTTTTTTTTTTTTTTTT
>RJWJ010033646.1:0-17757 GCA_004363605.1 Indri indri | reverse complement strand
TAACTCGCGATGACCCCAAATGACAGGGACCAAAATGGGGTACCTTTGAAATACCGAAACTAGTTTATCTGTGTGTTCAATTAGAAAAAGCTAGCTCTAAAATAAAAGAAAAACTTGGAGAGCTATCTTTAATAGTACTTAGAAGCCTCTAAAAGAGGTTCTGGTATGGTCATTTCTTTGCAGGAGGAAAACAAAACAAAAAAATAGTGTCTAAAACAATTTCTGAATTGAAAAAGCCTGCTGAGCGTTACTCTCCTCTGTCAGTCCTCCCTCTCTTTATCCTGCATTGTCAGAACTTTCTTGCCCAGACTTACCTCCCCTTCCTCCTCCTCCTCCTCCTGCTGCCGTTCTTCTGGCTCCATTTCAGGAACACCGTGTTTCCAGTAGAGGAGAACCTGCCTTGGTTTATCACCCGTGGTCAAAGTTAGAACTTAAAGGTATAATTAAATAATTCCACAATCATCTTCAGGACCCTTATGGATTTGGTAGAAAATCTGAATTAAACACTTGAGCTTATGATCCCAGATTCTCTGGTTTACATCACCTGGTTCGTATGTCAGTGTCAGGAAGTAAAGCCAAAGGTTGGGCGGCAAAGGCAAAGTGAAGTCCGCTAGAGGACTGCCGTAAATCTCCTGGAGCAGACGGTGAAAAAGCCCACACTGCTGCTCGGGCTTTACCGCATGCTATCTAAGGGGATACACCGAGGGGGTCTCTAAAAGGTGGTCGATTAGGACAAAATGTTAATACAACGAAGCCAACAAAATTCTGATGAGCCTGTAATGTCACACTACGAAAGATTTGAGCAAAAAATGTTTAAACGATGCCCATCAGGAGAAAGTTATGCTAACCACCAAAATGATACTCTTCTTAACTCAAATCTTACAAATGGATTAGACGAAGAATTGGCAATTACAATAAAGAGACAACGCCCCTGTTGGGCCACCTCTCAAATTCACAAACTAGTTAATTTTGCCAATCAGATGTCCCCAGCCCTAACCAAGGAAGAAAAGGAAAGGGAAGTTAAACGGAGGGAAAAGCATATAAGGTCATGAGTTTATAACTAAAGTAGTTGGCAACCGATTTATAACAAATGGCCCATTAAACTCCAAAACAGAGTCTTGAGGCTGCAGTGAGCTATGAGGACGCCACTGCACTCTAGCCTGGGCAACAGAGCGAGACTCCGTCCCCACATCCCCGACCAAAAAAAATTAACCAAGGCTTTTAAAATGCCTGGCCAAAAGCTCTTACATTGGTTTTGCTTAGCCTAAGATCAACGCCTTTCAGTAAATACCAGGTGTCTCCATTTGAAATAGTAACAGCCTGACCTATGAAATTATCTCCAGGAAATTGCGAGCCTATGATATTTAAAGGGGATATGTTATGTTATTTGCAGCAGCCTTTAAAGGCAGCTAAGTCAAAACTGCAATTTAGTAGAAGACTCCATAGTGAGCTCCTAGGAGATGAAGAACTCAAAGACCATGGACTTCAACCAGGAGGCTTTGTCTATTGGAAATAGCATTTTTTAAAGGACTTCCTCAAACCAAGGTGGAAGGGACCTTACCAAGCGCTCCTGACCGATCCTTGTGCCACCAAGCTAAAAGGAATCGTTTCCTGGATACACATCACCCACTTCGAGAAAGCCACTTCTCCAATTTGGGCTTCCTGTCAAACCAGTGACCTAGAACTGAAATTCTCCAGAACCAACAAGGACAAGAAAAAGGCAACATCTGAGGTAGTCTGCTTTCCCCAGACGCTGAACCAGGCCTGTGACTAAACGAACTCTTAAATATGAATAATCGTTAATAGATGGAGAAGGTCTTCCTTTGCGAGTTCCCACTAAATTTCTTTCTTTTCATCCCTAGTTCTTATGCTTTGCTGCTGCCGTCACCAGTGGCTGCACATGGAACAAACCTCGTTTTGCACGTGGATTCAAGACTACGCTGTGGATTACGGAAAGCACGTGTTGGGGCTACTGCCGCGTGCCTCTCTCCAGGGGTTCTGACCTGTCATGGTGACTATCTCCTTTCCAAGGACAAGATTGGTGTTTCACAAGACCAGTCTTTGATGCGAAACACTAGTATGACTAAGGATAACGTGCATCACTGGCCTGGTAATAATTAGCTTTAATGCTAGCACTGCCTAAACCGAGAAGTGAGACAACTGGATTTCAGGGCGGTATAACACAAATTTGGGATGGTTTTATCTGGCTTACCCCCTCTTTTGGTCAGCTTAGTCACTTTGTCCCTTTAAGTTGGAAACAAAAGAATCACATACATATGGCCCAATAGGAAGGATATATCCGTACCATTATTTTACAAAGTACCAGTCACTTGGTCTTCCTGGTGGCTGCCTAGGGCCCCACCCTATGTCACCTGATTAGCATAAACTCGGTGTGATTGAAAAGGGCTCGTTATGAATAACAAAATACACTCCTATTACTCAGGAAATTCCTAGGATTTTAGGAGCTCTGTGCCTGGTACCTGGAACAAAGACCAAATATATTTCTTATTCTACCGCACAGTTACCGCAGGAACATGGGTCCTGCAGAGACCTTTGAAGGAGCATCTAATGAAAGCTTTTTTAAAATTTATTTTATTTTCGATTTTTAAAAAAATGTTTTTAGAGACAGGGTCTGGCTCTGTCACCCAGGCTGGGTAGTAGTGGGGCAATCATAGCTCACTGCAGCCTCGAACTCCTAGACTCAACCATTCCTCCCGCCTCCTGCCTTACTTCCTGAGTAGCTGGGACTGCAGGTGTGCACCATTGCTCCCTTTCGTAATATTTTCAAAGGAAATTGATTCATACTACTTTTTAGCATCATGCCAGGCCTCCTACCTACTGCGAGTCCACTTTTCTTCCTGGTCTCTCCTCTGATGCCAGCCCTGGTTGGTGGTGGTGGTGGTGGGGAATCCCCAGAGGGAGCTTTCCAGACCACCTGAGAGCCCTGGTAATGTCTGCCTGTCACGTAGGGGGTTGCAAACTTAAACGACTGCCCTGGGCTGCTTTACTTCCAGCCCAGTCTGACTCACAATCAGCCTTGGTGCGAGAAGTCCTGTCTGGGAGTGAGCACGTTGAGTGTGAAGCCCGGCTGGCCTCCTACCCTGCTGACTCTCCAGACCTGGTGCAGGGCACATAGTAGGAGCTCAGAAGTGTTTCCTGGATAAAAATATGAATGAATGAACAAACAAAACATACAAATGTGTGGACACCGAGGAAGTCCTGGTCACCAGGAGATGTGCCACACTTTCAGCACATAGCCTGGGAAGGGTCTTGATGCTTTTAGCAGAAAACAAGCAGGGCACAGGGCCAGGCACCTGACACTCACTGCCTTTCATCTTCACCATGGTCCTGCCAGCTGCCACTATCACCCATGTCACAAAGAGGGGAAGTGAGGTTCAGAGAGGTTCAGAAAGTGCACAACGGCACACAGCCTGAGGCTGCCTCTGAGAGGAGGAGAGAGAAGAAAAGAAACAAAAACTGTCCAGTTCACCTCAATCGATGTGCTTTCTTTTAGTTAGGTTTTTCTTTTCAGTTGCTTTCCTATGACTTTTAAGGGAAAAAAATGTATCTATTTGTGTCCTATCTCCATCCAAAAAGAATTGGCACAGCTTACAATAAAAGTGAATATAAACTAAAAAAAGGTGGAGGAGTCAGACAAAGTCAGGAAAAAAGTTAGTATCCAAAAATGCATGCTAGAACATTCTGCTGCAAATGACAAAAATGGGAGGGAGGGGAATTTGACATTTGACATCGAGCTTCCTGGTGGCCATGTAACAGAGGTAAAGGTCTGAAAAAGGGTAACGAAATGTTTTACAAGTTGTCTCTTTAAAACCCCCCACCACTTTTGGGAATTACTGCCCAAGGTCAGTAATCAAAGGGACAGAAAAATGTTCTCTGCTGCTCATTTTCTAGGATCTTAAACCAGCGGTCCCCAACGTTTTTGGCACCAGGTACCAGCTTTGTGGAAGACAATTTTCCCACGGAGGGTGGGGGAAGGCGGCGCTCGGGCAGCGACGCCAGCAGTGGGGAGCGGCTGTAAATACAGATGAAGCTTCACTCACTGGCCTGCAGCTCACCTCCTGCTGTGTCCCAGTTCCTAAGTTTCGTGGAAGACAATTTTTCCATGGACCAGGGGATGGTGGGGGAGCCATGGAGCTCAGGCGCTGATGCGAAGCCTGGTTCCTGACAGGCCGTGGACAGGTCCGGGCCTCGGCCTGGGGGTTGGAGACCACAGTCTTAAATCACAGGAGACAGCTTGACAGCATTGTCCAGACAAGAGTCACGAGATCGTAGTCCCTGGAGATAAGGTCTACCATAACCACCAATTATAGGTAAACAACAACAGCCTGGAGCCACGACATGCGACATCAGTCACGTAGACCCAAGCCCAACCGATGAAAACTCCCCTTTTAAAAAGCCCTGTTTCGTACTCTGGTTTCTCTTCAGATTGAATAAAAAGCCCCGTGTTTCTGCTTAAAGTCTGGATGGCAGTCTGTGAGATGCTAGTCCACTGCCCTCCTCACTTACTGGCAAATTCATAAACTTCTCTTTTCTTTTCCTCAAACCACTTGTCCTCGTCCTTCATTCTCACTGATTCGGCCTCGGGGACAAGTACAGAACTTTCAGTAACAGCCAGTGCAAAAAGAGAAATAGGATGGAGGGCAAAGATTGGGATCCGCCGGTCAAAAGCCTCAGCACTTGCTGAGGCCTCTGGGAAACTGTGGGCCAGGAGAGGGAGCGCGGTGCCACGCGCCGGCCTTTGGAAAATACAGTGCTCCGCGGCGAGCAGGGCTGTGCAAACCTACCCCCGAAGGCCGAGGAAGCTGAGAAGAAAGAGGCTGAGATGTCCAGTTTCTCAGAAAGAAACATTTAATAGGGACTTACGAACAGAAGCCACGTCCTGGGCGGCTGCGAGATGAGACAGTGGGTCCCGCACCATTGCCGCAGACCCAGGGCTTACGTGCCACAGGGAAGGAACGTGGAGGACACTTGGAGTCGACCCCTCGAGGAAAGACAAGAATTCTTTGTGAACCTGTTTAACGGAAGGATTTATGGTCAAGGTTATTTTGACCTAAGGTCAGGATTTATGGTAACAGTAGAAAAAGTTGAAATCTTAGAGGCATTTCCGGAACAGGGGTTAATCAGAAGGCAACATGGCAGATTAGCATCCAAGATGGAGTTGCTTTAGCCTCCACCCCCCACCCCCCAATCCGGCTCTTACGATCTCATGCATCCGCCTCTCCCCGCGGGTCCCTCAGCCTTTAGGGGGAGGGGAAGGCGCTTGATCGTCTATAACGTGAGCAGCAGCGCATGGGCTGTGGAAGACAGATTGGGCCCGGCGCACTTCCAAAGGAGAGAGATTTGCAGTCTTTGCTGAATCATCTCTAGTCTTTGGAATACTGCAATTCTGGTTTTCTCAGAAGTAAAACAATGAAAGGTATGTAACATTAATAATGTGAACAGTAGAAATACAATGCACACAGGATGGCAATCATGAGAGAATTTGTATGCCACAGCAACAGCGAACAGTTCCACTAAGGAGCCTACTAAAACCTCATGAAGAAAATTAAAACCCAGTTCTTCTTTAGGGACTTGTCCTGGCCAGGAAACAATTCAGTATTTAGCCCAAATTGTAGGCAAATAATAAAAAAATTCAAAAGCAATGGCTAGGGCTAGAATCTATTAATGGGTGTACTATTGTTTTCTTTTGAAACATAATTTTTCTCTCTCCAGTTTTCCCATTTCTACCAAAGAGAAATCATAGTAAGACCAATTTGTTTGCAAAGTAAGTTTTAGTCTTATTATATTTGGCCTGATTATTTGCATAAAGCACAGCAAGAACAGTGATTGGCCATTATAGGTTCTTTTTTATTTATTTTTGTTTTCATTTTTTAAATAGGGGGTCTTATTCTGTCACCAAGGCTGGAGTGTAGTGGCTCAATCATAGTTCACTGCAGCCTGGCTCAAGTGATCCTCCTACCTCGGCCTCCAGAGTAGTGGGGACTACAGGTACATATCACCACGCCCAGTTAATTTTTCTTATTTTATTTTATTTTTTTCAGAGATGGGGGTCTCGCTATGTTGCCCAGGCTGGTCTTGAACTCCTGGTCTCAAAAGATCCTCCAGCCTCAGCCTCCTGAGTCACTGGGATTACAGGAGTGAGCCACCATGCTTGGCTAGGCTCTTTTTAAGTTGGCATTGCTGGAACTTTCATAAAGAATTTTGGATTACACTTTCTAAAGGCCTCGAGGCCAGGAAGCCAAGACAAGGATTTGCCACCAGACTGAAAGAATTGGTGAACTCCCCTACTCTTGAGGTCCCAAAATATCAGAAAGTGACATCCTTTACTTACCACAGGTCAGGAAGCTTATAAGGGATCTATATAGAGAAGGGACCAGGCCAGTCTATTTATCCACTCTATAAAGTCAACCTCGATTCCCCAAAGCAGTCTGGTCACGTCTGAAGACATGCCACTCCAGTCAAAGCCTTGGTAAAAGAACCAGTGTCTCCAATGTGTCCTGTTACAAAGGAAAACAGATCCCTATTGAACTTATGCAAATAACAACAGTGCCATAAAATAAGAATACTAGTGAATGGTTTCCAAATGTTGGAGAAATTAGGTAGAGAGAAAGGTATATTTTGGTCACAAAAGTGCACTTTACCCAATTTCTCTATGCTATAAATATCTCAAAGGAAAACAGCTTCCTTGGCCCTTCTTCGATCAGAGCAGCAGCCTTTGAACAGGGTGTTGTCTGTCCGACTTGGAACTGCCATCCACACACCAAGCAGCTCTCCGTCAGCGAGGTGAGAGCGGTTTACTGGGCATTTTCCAGAATCTCCTCACATAGTTCCAGCGTCAGTCCTGGGGGAAGAGAGGCTCCCTGCTCATGATACCTCCTCCTTGCACAGCCCCGGTAGTGCGGTCCCGTACAAAACCTTTCCATTTTATTATGGAACCCATCTGCGCACCGCTATCTCCCTTAGAGTGTTTCTCTGATGTCACCAGAGACAGTGTGCTTATTGCAGGTGTCAAGATCACTTTATGTCCTTCAGTCATGGGGATTGCCCATAGCAAGGAAGTAGATGCCACCTCAAGTGGAAATTCTCTAGTCCAAAGTCCCAGTAGTTGTCACTGGGGAGGTGGTCACAGGCCTTTGCCATGAGCCCCAGTAGATGCTCTGCGGAGGGCTGTCGGGGAGAATTTGTCCCCACCAGAGCTCCAGTTCCTACTCTACACTCTGTGGGCTCAGGCAATCTAGCTGGTTTTCATTTAGCAAATCCAATTAATACTGCTCAAAGGGCAGATTTATGTGCCTGTTTTACACTGCTAGGTAGCAGAAACACTCCCCAGCCAGATACAACGTCGTTCCCATAAAACATTTAGGGAAAGGAAACGCAACTGCTTTACATATAACATCTGTTTAAATATTCCAACTTCCATAATCCTATCAACCCTTGTATTTTTATGTTCCAGCCCCAGGAACTTCTCTTTTCCACCGCGAGACCATTTTGCCCTTTCTTGTGAAAAAGGATTTGTGTTCCCAGCAGGACTTTGAGCCAAGGGACCTGGGCCCTTTTGTTAATCTTTATCTTCAACAACTTGCCTCAACATTAGCGGTACTAACCCCAGGGAGGTATTAGTCAAGTTTGTATCCCAGCCTTGGATCATGATTTTTTTTTTAAAGAAATTTTTATTTATTTATTTTTTAGAGACAGGGTCTCACTCTGTTGCTCGGACTGGAGTGCAGTGGCGTCATCACAGCTCACAGCAGCCTCCAACTCCTGGGCTCAAGCCATCCTCCTACCTCAGCCTCCCGAGTAGCTGGGACTACAGGCATGCGCCACCACACCTAGTGATTTTTAAATCTTTTGTAGAGATGTGGTCATGCCCTGTTGCCCAGGCTGGTGTTGAACCCTTGGCTTCAAGCGATTCTCCTGCGTTAGCCTCTCAAATTGCTGGGATTACAGGCGTGAGCCATTGCACCTGGTGTGATCTTTTTTAAAAAAATCTTTTTTGTCCTTCTGATTATAGAGGTAACATATGCTCATTATATGTATATACACATATATATGTATATATAAATCCAACAGTTCAGAAATATACAATACAGAATGTGAAAATTCTCTGTTATTTCAGCTCAGATCTAAACACGGATCATATTTTTTGAATGGATGAATAATCATCTGCCTTCTTCACAGGATGTGGGCTGAATCCAATGAAATGAGATGTCTGTACCCATTGGGTGGGTGGGTGTGTCAGGTTGGAGGGCGCCCACCATCCCCCCTCCCCCGCCACCCTCCCCCCAGTGCCAAAGCTCCAAAGGCCTCCGTGGCTCCCTGTCCCCGCACACCCCACCCCGCAACTCCCAGCCTCAGATGCCTCCGTCCGGTGTCCTGGGCCTTCCCTGCTCCAGCCCAGGCCAGCTGTTCAGGCTCAGTTCGCACCCTTCCTCCAGCCACGAGGCACCAGGCAGCCTCACTCATCTATGCCCCATCCAGTCTGCCCTCTGCCTGAGGTGCCCTGCCCACTCTCCTCACTACCTTCCAGACCCCGCCATGGCTGGAGGCCCGTGCAAATGGACTCTGCTCTAGGGTCCCCTCCGCAGGAAACCAGCTCAACGTGGTTGTCTCAATTTCGCCTGCAGAAGTAGAAGCCGCTGAACACCCACTTCCTGGCTTTGTGGCTGACTGGTTTCATGTGCTGTGCTGGAGGCTCCTGAGGGCCAAGACCCCCAAGCTGAACTCACAGTTGCTACAACAGGACATGCAGGTTCACCCCCGGCCTTTGCACATGCCGTGTCGTCCTCTTCCCTCCACCTTCTACAGGGAATTCCTATTGACCCATTTGGCCTCATCCAAGCAGTACCTCCTCTGTGAAGCCCTCCCGGCCTCCCCCAGTGGTCCCTCCACTGCCCTCCCACCTCCAGCTCACAGCCCGGGTGTCCCCACCAGGCGAGGAGCTCTGAGGCAGTTGCTGCTTCTCTGTCCCCTGCATCCTAACGTCTCCCTCAGCTGGGGTGGACCACGGGTGCACAGGGTGAATGAAATCAGAAGTGTTTTTGGTTTTTGTTTTAATGGTGACTTAACCATTTAATAAAGTGTTTTCAGTCAAAGGAGTCCCCGTCAGAGGGCATGGGCTTATTCTCACAAGAGGCCACCAACCTCCATCACCTTGGCCTCTGCAGAGGCCCTTTTCCCCAAGGCACCCTGTAAGTGTTGCCTGGAGGGTAAGGTGACTCGGGCAGGCTGGTTGGAATCCCTCCTGCGCCACTTGCCAACTGCCAGACAGAGGGAGGGAGCCACCGCCGTTCCAAGAGCCAGGCTCCCCATCTGTGAAATGGGCTCTTGGTGGAATTGCCTGCAAGATCTGCAAGATGGTCCAGCAGGAACCTGGCCATAGGAGGAGGTGGACCAGTGCTAGCTGCTGCCTCTCCTGCCCTCCAGTCTCCCCCTCACTGTGGGGGTGGCAGGGGCCCAGGGGAGGGGGCCCAAAGATGAGTCACAGGTGGCTGCCCCCTGCAAAGAGCTTAGAGAACATGGCAGGGCAGGACTGTCATTTATTTGTTCATTTAAGAAACACTCACTGAGTGCCGGTGTTGATCTGGGCCCTGGAGACCCAGGGATGGTGCAGCCCCAGCCCCAGCCTTACGTGGCTCAGCCCGGCAGGGGCCCAGGCCCAAACACGAACCCAAGAACAACACACACACCCTGAGCTGAGTGGGTGAGACCCTAGGGAGTGAGAGTCAGAGGCAAGCCGTGCTGGGCCAGGTGCAGTGGGTGTTTGCAAGGAGGAGACACTGGAGCTGGGGTGGCAGAGGGAGCAGCAGGTGCAAAGGCCCAGAGGTACAAAAACTGGACCTGAGCTTCCCTTTCAAACAGACCACCCGACGGGAGGGCCTTTCCTCTCCACCCTCTTCCACACCCCGTCATCCGGAGTCGGAGCCTTACCTGGGGTCCTCAGACAGAACGAGGGGAGGGCAGCAGCTCAGAGGACAGAAGTCAGGGGTTTCCAAGTTGGACTGAAAAAATGAATGTTCTCATTGCCACCCACCTCTGATGTTCATGTTCCCATCAATTAAGAAAGTGGCCGCAAACCTCAGTAGCGTTAGCTATACTTGTGAAACCCAGATATTTCAGTTATTACAGAACTCTCTAAATATCATTCATGCTACTTCAAAATTATGATATTAGATTTGCAGCTTTCACCTTGTTATTTAATGCATACATAAATCGAATACATGACTGCATTACACGTTATAAACATTTTATTAACTGTATTTCCATGTATTGTAGTCGATTTTCTTCCTAATCTTCCTATTTTATTCATTTACAAATACTTTTTGAGAAGTAGTCAGTAGGCTTCCCCGGCCCGGCCTGGGTCGGGGTAGGGGAGGATGTGTCCCAGTCAGCAGGGGCTGACTGCGGGGTGGGGCTGGGGAGGGCAGGGGCGCGCGTGCCCCCCAGGCCAGGGAAAGAACCATCGGAGGAGCCTGCGGCCCGGCCACGCGGTCCACGGAGAACGCAGGCAAGGCCAGGCCTTGAGGGGAGGGAGGCCGGGCCCGCTCCGGTCTGGCTGGTCTAGCCCAACGCCAAGCTCCGAATTGTGGAGGGTACAGCAAGGGCTGCGCGTCTGCGTGTCTGTTACTGTCGCTCCTCCCCGTAACAGACGAGGAAGCAGAGGCGGGGGTCCTCGGCTGGTGCAGCCCACCGAGCTGGGGGTAGCAGACACCCAGGCTGCTTCCAGAGGCAGGCGCGTCGTTTGGGACGTGCTCCCTCTGGGGTCATCGCCGTCGCGGGACGCTTGCTTGGTGCAGGTTTCCCCTGGCCCTGCGGGGCGACTTTCCCAGTCCCCCGCCAGGGTGCAGAGCGCCGGGCACCGACCACTGGGGCGAAGAGCGCAGGGAAAGGCACAGGGGGCCACCCCTCCCGTCCCGGCCCTCTCCCTGTCCCCTCCCCAGGACCCCGCCCGGCGGGAAAGCGCCAGCACCGGCGAGCCAGCCAGGGGCTGGCTCCTAGGGGACAGGATCCGGCTTTCCTACGCTTGTGGAAACTGAGGCCCAGGGACACCGAGTCTGGGGCCGCACAGTGCGTTGGTGGCAGGGCCGGGAGAGCGCCCATCTCCGCCTCCCTGGCGGGGCTCTGTCCCCAGTGAGCCTGGGAAGACAGCAGGCAGAGCAGGTGCGGTGTGATACCGAATGGGGGGTAGATGAGCTTCGTGCTCCCAAAGTGAGGTGTGTATAGGAGGATAAGGGAAAAATTCGGGCCCCCAAACACCGACACACAGCTAGACCCATTACATATGTTTTTAAAGGGTGGGGAGGCTCTGAGTCAGTTACTAGAGACCCCTGGCCGGGGAAGTGTCTCATACCTGTAATCCCAGCACTTTGGGAGGCCTAGAGGGGAGGATAGCTTGAGGGCAGGAGTTTGAGCCCAGCCTGGGCAATATCAAGAGATCCCATCTCTCAGACCCCATAATTCCGACACGTTGTAAGCTTTGGCTTAAGTGCTCGGTGCCTCAGTTTCCTCATCTGTGAAATAGGGTAGTTATGTACATATCTAGGTAGGTTATTACATGCACTTTTAAAGCTGGGGAGAAATGCTCTGATACATTAACAGTGGGATTCTGGGACTTAAATTTTTTTTGTATGCTCATCTGTACAGGGACTGTTTTATTCCAAAGCAGCTTTGATAATATGCAGAGATAGAGAGCTACGGGCGGAAGGGACCTGCAGGAAGGTAAGGGGTGGGCTTCCTGGAAGAGGTGGCCTTAGTGGCATGAGGAGTCTGGACAGGGCAGCCTTTTGTAGCAGTCCACATGGACGGAAGCTGACGCAAGAGGCCCAGGTGTGCCTCCAGCTCAGCAGGGCACAGCAGAAGGGAAGGACAGACAAGTGGTTTGGACACAGCTGAGGGCCCTGAGCACCTGGCAATGGAGCTAGATTTTATCTAGGGGCAGCAGTGGATGTTCTGGAGCAGGAGAGGGCTAGGATCAAGGAGCAGTTTCAGGAAGAATAACTGGGGAGGAGGTCGGAGGCAGTGACCCCTTAGGGTGCCACGAAGGCCCAGTTCAGAGGTGGTTTGGTCCGGGAGGATGGGAAGGGAGGAAGGAGATTTATGAAAGAGCAAGTTGATCAGTCGCCCTTCCCACAGAGCAACCTCCAGGCCCAGATGGCTTCACCTGTGAATTCTAATGTGCATTTATGGAACAAAGAGTTCCACTCTTAGACAAACTGAGATCATAGAAGAGGGAGCTACCCAGCACATTCTGAGGCAATCATATCTGTGATGCCAACACCTGGTAAGGGAAAAATGAGAAAGCGCAGAGCAATCTCGCCCGTGAAAAACATATGCAAAGTCCTACGAGTAACAAACTGGATCCAGCAAAACATGCAAAAGACAATACAGCACAGTCAGGCTGGGTTCCCCCCAGGCGTACGGGATCCATTCAGTATTGCAAAACTCAGCATAACCTACCACTTTAACAGAAAAAAGGAGTCAAGATAAAATTTAGGATCCATTCGTAAGAAAAACTCTTAGCGATGCAGGGAGACTTCCTTGCCCTGACAAAGAGTAGCTGCAAAACCCCATGACAAACATCACATGTAGTGGTGGAATGTTGAAAGCTTTCCCTGTGAGAATGGAATCATGACAAGGATTCCTACTGTCACCACTTCCAGTATGGTTCAAATTGTACCTGGCCAGGTACAGGTCCCGGCCAGAGCAGTCAAGGCAAGGAAAACAAAGGGTCTAAAGATTTGAAAGAAATAAAACTCTCATTATTTAGAGATGATACAAAAGTCAAAGAGTCAACAGGTAAGTTGCTAGAATATGAGAGTTTAGCAAGGTTGCTGGATACAAAAATCAATATGCAGGCCAGGTGCGGTGGCTCACACCTGTAATCCCAGCACTTCAGGAGGCTGAGGCAGGAGGATTGCTTGAGGCCAAGAGTTCAAAATCAGCCTAGGCAACATAGAGACCCCCGTCTCTACGAAAAATAAAAAAATTAGCCGGGCCTGGTGGCACGTGCCTGCAGTTCCAGCTACTTGGGAGGCTGAGGTAGGAGGATCACTTGAGCCCAGGGGTTGGAGGCTGCAGTGAGCTATGACAGCACCATTGCACTCCAGGTTGGGTGATAGAGAGTCTCTTAAAAAAACAAAAATTAAAATAAAAAAACCCCTACTGCATTTTAACTTTTACTTTATTTATTTGCTTTTAGAGATGGGGTTTCAATCTGTCACCCAGGTTGGAGTGCAGTGGTGTCATCATAGCTCACTGCAGCCTCCAATTCCTGGGCTCAAGTGATCCTTCTGCCTTAGCCTCCTGAGTAGCTGGGAGGCTGCATTTTAAAATTCTAGCTATAACAGTTAGAAAATGAAATAATAAAAATCATTTATAATAACATCCCAGTAAAACAATATCGAAGGGCTCCGACTCCTCAGAAGGTAGAGCCAACTCAGGCTCCAAGCGCAGGGCCCAAAGCCGTGAGAGTCCGTGAGCAAATACAAACCCAGGCTGCTGGGCCCGTTTTCTTCTGCTTGTGGTGTCAATTTCCTTTTCTTCATTCAGTCTTTGTCTTAGTTAACTCCATGTCTTTTTAGCTAACTTAAAGGTCATTTTAAAGGCAGACACGAGATAGCTGACACTGGAAGCAACTGCCCAGTAGTTGATCCCAGGAAGTTGGGTCTCTCATGTCTGCCCTGCTGGCCTCTTCCGGCGCATCCAGGCGGCTCTCTCCTTACCAAAGAGCTTCAGTTGGCCCATTCCAGAAACAGCACTTACTGCTTTCACAGCTTTTAAGCTGATTTAGATTCCAGCCTCCTTTAAGGCTGAGTTGTTTCTTTGATTCTGAGGTAGGACTATAAATCTGCTCTGTTAGGACAGAGAGTTACATCCATGACCCGGGCCCCGCCCTGTGAAGCAGTTCCTCAGTTCCTGGATGGAAACAGGTTGTTTGTGGGATTCAAGCCTTGTAAAACCAGCCAGGAACTTGGTTTAAGACAGGGGGCTGCCAGCTTAAACTAATCCCAGGCATATGCAGTGTGTAAATTGCAGGCTGAATTTACAGCAGGAAGTGGCAATGCAAGTTAGACCTATACCCCTCCCTGACACTCAGGGTCCTTGTGCATTGGGAATTGGAAAGATGGAGGCCCCTAGGGGGGAAGTGTGACTTTTGATCCAGTTCAGACACAGCACCGCTCTGTGCAGGGCTTGGGATACTAGCTGTTTGCTGACAACTGCAGCCAAAAATGCTCCTGTTGACGGGGCGCGGCCTAAGCTGACCCTTCCGGGAGCAGGGATTGAGCAGCTCTTTGTGGGAGGCCCCGGGATCAAGTAGCAACCAGCATAGTCAATAGGGCAAGAAACTAAGCACCCAAACCAGTACATAACTACGAACTGTGACACTATGAAAACAGTGAAAACAGACGAGGCGAAGGGAGGAGGAATAATGGGGAGGGTGAAGCTGCTATTCTGGGGATGAGGGAAGGCTCTTTGCCGTGGCGATGTTTAAGCTGAGACCCCAAGTGAGAAAAGGAACTGGCAGAGTAAGGAAGCAGGAGAGCAAGGGAAGTAGTCCAGGCAATGGGGAGGAGGAACTTGGTGTGTTTGAAGAAATAAAACTGGCCTGTGTGGGTGGGGAGCAGGGCACATGGGGTGGGTGGACACAAGGGCTGGAGCAGGTAGGGGAGGACCACGCAGCACCTTAAGCCTTGAGAAGGCGTTTGTATTTTCTTCTCAGTAAAACGTGTCTTTTGAAGGGTTCTCAGCAAGGGAGTTCCATGATTGGATTGGTTTTTAAGATATCGTGGGCTGTGGGAGTGAGTGACGAGCGGAAGCTGGGAGGCCGCAGGGCAGCCATGGGGGCTCAGTGTGTAGGTCCAAGTTGCAGTAGGAAGTTACTCTTGGTGTTTTAAACCGACAGAGGTTAATACGGGGAATTAAGAGCTTACTGGATGAGCTGAAAACAACTGGCTGGGGATCCAGGAATGGCTGACCCACCAAAAAGAGTCCAAGCCGGGAAGGTGGGGATCAGGCGGCACTGGTGTTGCTGAGTTCCAGAATGTGTGGCTGCATGGCGACCAGGGCTCAGAAAACGTGACCACTGCCTCCTGGTGCCCACGGGACACGCTGTGTCTCTGTGAACTTGCTTGCTGGGAAACAACATACTGGGGAGAGAGTATTAATCCACCTTCCTTCCGCCTTCCAAAATCGGGCATCTGATTGAAGGAAGCAGTTACCAGGGAGGCTGGCGAACAGTTTTTACCTTTCCAGTCTCTCAGACAGAGGAGATGCAGGAAAGAAGGCCGAGCCCATCCTCTACCCAGCGCCCAGGAAGGGGAGAAACCCTTCAGAAAGACCTGACTCGACTTGTCAGGTCGGAGTGGGGAATGAAGGCCAACCCCTGGGTCTCCGGTTTGGGGGGTGTTAGGGAGGTGGCAGAAGGAAAGAAGACAGAGCATGAGCGCGAAAGGCCCAGGGTTCAGTGAGGCCCACACGGTGCTCCGGAGGCTCAGGACTGTTCCAGCCCTGCAGTGCTGGGGGCAGTGTCACTCCAGCTCATTGATCCACAGGGAGGGAAATCAATTAAAGCCAAGTGAATGAAAAATAATTCGGGCTGGAATTCTTCCATGGAAAAAAAGCACCAGAGCACAACTCATCTACTGGTAGCACATAAAGCCATCGCCAATAAACAGAACGAGTGTGAAATACATACACTGACTCTGTTAAAAAGGGAGGGAAATGAGGAAAACAGGAAAAGAAAATGAGAAACCGTGGGGAGGAAAGGAAGAGCCTGGGAGAGACCAACAGAGGAGGAAGGGAGGCCGGGGGCAGAGACAAACAGGCACGCAAGGAACTAGCAGGCGATGCAACTGCTATCAAATACAGACAGCGAGGGACTCGAGAGTGATTTGGTTCTTTCTCTCAGAAATGAAAACTCTGTTTAGTTCATCGTCAAGGATGTATCATGCTCCTGGAAGCGGTCTCCAAACCTTTGCCCAGAGCTCAGATGCGCTTTGTAACTAGCCTTGATGCACTCCTCAGCCCGCTTCCTCGTGACGCAGACATGGCCTGCCACATCCCCGCTTAGTGTTGAGTGATGAACTCTACTGCACACACTTGCTGGGACGTCAGCAGGTAAGTTTCATCTCTCATTCTTTATTCTCTTACCTGCCTCACAGGGAGGAGGATCGCTCAAGCCCAGGAGTTGGAGGTTGCAGTGAGCTATGATGATGCCACTGCACTCTAGCCAGGGCAACAGAGACAGGCTGCCTCCAAAAAATAAAAAAAAAAAAATTATAAAACCCTAAGGCTGCAACATAAATACCATGCTGATCAGAGGACTATGGTTGCTCAAAACGGAGGGTTTATGCTGGGCTGGGAAGTGGCATCTGAGGCAGAGGCTGAAGGATCATGTGTCCAGAGGCAGGGCATGGGAAGGAAGACCTTCCAGGCAGAAGGCAAGGAAGGACGAGGCACATTTGGGATGTGGTAGATAACATCGTGTGACTGCAATAAAGGCATCTTGCAGAGGGGCTGTGGCTGATGGAAGTTCTTTTTTTGGAGATAGGGTCTCATTCTGTGGCCTAGACTGGAGTGCAGTGATCGCCGCTCACTGCAACCAATGGAAGCTTTTGAGTAGAGGAAGATTAGGGACAAAGAGTTGACTCAAGATGTCAGCAAAAAAAAGCCCTTGCAGTTCAAAAGACAGCTTGAGGACCCCATTTAGGTATTAATATCAAGTGGCTGGACTGCATCAGTTCTAGGGTTTCTTTTGATTCAAATTCTATGACTCCCACCATGTCAGTAAACTCTAAATACCACTTCCCCCCACCTTAAAAAAGAGAGATCCCATGAAGAGTGTTTTGGTACCCAGTTGGCTTGTTGAGCTGAGCCCTGGGTACCCAGCAGGGTGGCTGCCATGTGGGAGCACTTGATATTCAGTGAACCGAATGAGTTGCTTTTTTGGTCTCCTGTATAGTTCACCGGGGAAAACAGACTGATAATTCCAATACAACATAGGCAGTGCGATGAAGGAACACCCAGAGCTTTGGGAACATGATGACTCTCCCGGGAATGGTTTCAGAGATGGAGCAGGTAAAAATTGTTAGAGGAGAATACATAGGTGGTGAAAAGTTAAAGAAGTTCAAGAACTTTTTAGCTATGAGGGAAAGAAGGAAATAGGAAGTAGGTAGAGCACTTGAATTCACTTAACCACAAAACATAGTTAACCACTTCACTACGCCATTGAATTTTAAATGGGGAGACCAACTACCAGCTGTAATTTCTTTCTGGTGGGAAAATGTTTCAGTTGGCTAAAGTAGCCAAAAGATCTGATATAAAATGAGAAATGATGGGAAGAAAAGCACACATTCAAAATAGATGATTTGGCTTCCAAAGCTTTATTTTTTCTAAATATAAAACACATGTATATTTGTACAACCAAGTTCACAGCAGTATTAATGACAGCTAACATACGGAAGCAACCCAAGTGTCCACTGACGGATGAATGGATAAGCAAAGGTGGTGTCTACATAAACGGAACATTATTTAGCCTCAAAAAGGAAGGAAATTCTGACACATGCTATAACACAGATGAACCTTGAGGACATTATGCTAAGTGAAATAAGTCAGTTACAAAAAGACAAATACTGTATGATTCCACCTACATGAATGAGGTTCCTCGGGTAGTCAAAATCATGGAGAGTAGAATGGTGGTTGCCAGAGGCCGGGGGAGGGGAAAATGGGGAGTAATTTTTT
>RJWJ010033645.1:0-17783 GCA_004363605.1 Indri indri | reverse complement strand
GCTCTATTTCAGCACATTTGCACCCTAGACCACCAAGCATCTTGGAAACACTGCTTCATTCATCTCCACAACATCCTGTTTGAGGACTTAAGTTACAAATATTATGGAGCCTGTTCTATACTTGAAAACGCTGAATTACAGTGAGGTTAAGCAGCTTGCTCAAGGTCAGCAATTGGTAATAGAGATCAAGTGCAGACTGGAGCGGACCCAGCAATAGTTCCCAGGGTACCTCGGCAGTATCACTCCAGAATCCTTTCAGGGATTGCTATATGCTATTCCCCAGGGCAGTGAATTCAAAAGTGCTAATAGAAAGCTTCTATGAGGTGATTGTACAGGCAGGGTTCTTTCTCTTGGGGATGGGTACTATGCTGTTACTTTAGACCCTTCTCTTACATTTTCAAAGAGGCATAATGAATGACTGACTTAGTCTAACACTGTATACACTCATGTTTAAAGTCACAGATACCACCTTGCAATACAGATATCTACAGTTCAGAAATGCTTCTTGAAGAAGTTTATTACAAAGCAAGAAAACTCTTGGGCTTTCTAAAGCTACAGGCGAGATATACTTTCTTTTCCTTCAAAGAGGAAACTTGAGAGGGAGCATTTAGAATGCCTTCCCAATCAGTCCTTTCTGTGGATAAGTTGGCTTGAGAAACTTCAAAATGTTGTCCTCATTCTGTGGTTATCTTCATCTCCAAGTAAATCTCTAGAGCTTCATATGAAGGGGTTTGAGAAACTTTTGTGGTTTCTCACACTTTAACGTTCTTATAAACTGGCAGTCCAGTGGGTTCACAGGAAGGGAATGAAATGGAAAGTAAATTTGGAATTGTGTCGTTATTGTCGTAGATAAGGCTCGTATCTCTGACTGTGGCTATATTTGCCTCACAGGATAGCAAGTTTAAGGCTTTTTGAATCTGTTTTCAAAAGTGAATAAAAGGTTAGAAATTAGCCTGAGATATCTGATCCAGTAATTTGCAATATAGGTGACACTATTTTCCAAGTTTTTTAGCTTTTGGTATGAGCCAAATTTTAGATGTATCTTTATAGCCACGACAAGTTTTCTGAATAATATTTGGCAAATCATAAGGTTCCTTCCAAACATGGGAAATATTTTGTTCCCTGAACTACTCAAAAATGTATGTTCTCTTTGAACACATTGATACCCTGAATGTTTATAATATTATACATATAAAAATATCAGTAATAATGACTACTATTACTATATATTAAGCTGCATACTGCCTCATTGTACAAAGTACGTATATAAATACACACACATGTGTACATACACACATATATACACATGTGCAATCTTGTTTAATAATTCTAACAATTCTTTGATGTAATTACTATTATTATTTTATCTATGAGGAAAAGGAGACTCTAAAAGACTCTTGGTCTTACACCTATAGTGTAATACAATAATGACAGAATTGCCTGACATCAAATCATGAGGTTAATTTTAAAATAAAAAGAAAGAAAGAAGCAAGTTGTTATCTATATACTTTTCCATACAATTAATATGGAGAGAGAAAAGTACTAGGACAGAAAAATCATTATCTATTGGATTTTCAGAACAATCTGTATGGTGGGCTAGAGCCATTAGGGCCAATGTTTCAATGAAGACACTGAGGTTCACAAGATTGCAAATCTTATTTAATATCAACCAGGTATTATTAATAAATAATAGAGTCAGGACTATGTGAATCTGCTCACAATGTGCCTTTATTTATTGCTTAAAATTCACCAAAAGAGGAAATCATGTCATTACAACCATAGTCACCAAAATCAAGGTGGAATTATCTTAGAATGTGCCATTTTTACTCCAACGGAAAGATGGTATAAAACTACTTAATTTGATGCATGCAAGTTGTGGCATGTACACAAAGACCCATGGACAACTAAGCAATAGCATCACAGTGGATGGGTCAGGCATGTCAAATATGTAAATACCAACATTTACTTTGTACAGAGTTCTGGAAACATTTTCCACATCCTCAATCCTCAGGGTTTTGGAAGTTTGGTGTTTAAATGATTTCTTGAGCCAAAATGTGACTAATCTATTCTCCAAGTTCCATTATAAATTCAGAGCCTCTCGTTTTTGGGAACTCTCCACTTCCTAGACAGGGCAATTTTGTCTCCCCAGGGTCCTTACACCTGTAGATGAGCCAGTAGAGCTGGTGAATATCTCCCCATACATTAGGTACTTACGTAGGTGAGTAGGTAGGTAGGTAGATTGACAGCTCAGATGATAAATAGAGAGATTGATCACACTTCTGGATCTGATACTGAATTGCTATGATATTGGCTTTTCTACCCCAGCAGACTCTTAACAGCTAATGCATTTTCGTCCTTTCCCAGCAGGCCTTCTATAGCAAGAGGGTTTCAGAAATCCCGGTTTACCTCCATTTGGATTATCTACATTTCACCTGGCTCCTCCACTCAAGTGTGTTTTTAGGCCAAGAGCTCAGCAGTGTTATTCTTTTAACTTTATATGCACACAGAGCTGAAACATTTGAAGTGCAAGCGTGGGACCGCATACTTTTCAATTAGATGCTGGCAACACAAACACTCACAGACACTAACTGGCACAGACCAACTACCATTCTCTTAAATTAATGGATATACTCTAATGGCATTGCCAATGGTAAAGCAATTTGGGCTCCTTGAGAACTATAGAAGCGGTGGAAATTATAGTCCACAGCATTACAAGAAGTCCTTTAGAAAGGACTTCTGCACAATTAGCTTATTTCAGAAATAAAAAATGTTAATTGGATTTGTCTGCCAAATCTTGGCAGGACGTTGATACCAATCACCTTTTGTCACTATTTACTTACCTCTGTGTTTCCTTGGGTATAGGGGACCAGGGAAAAATATTGCTTCTTATAGGAGTCAGTAAGTATTTGTACCAAAGCCTTTTTACTCGAGAAAGCATAGGGCAATGAGTCCTTCTTCCCTCTTTTCCTCTTGGACCCTGTAAATTTCTAAACTTCAAGTATTTGTTTTCACATATAAAGTCTCTCATTAAATATTCCAGTCAATGTTTGGATGTAAGATTTCTTTGTTTGGGGCTCATAACGACAAAACAAAATAATCTATTGGCATTATTATTATTTGGAAATTTCTAGTAGTCTTTTTTATAGTCTACAACTATGGGTGTTATTGTTCCCTATCCATCTTATAATTTCAACTAAATCAAGCAATGAAAATTTTATAGTGCATCCCTAATTGTGCACCAGACTGGAACTGTTCATACAAATTCCAAGCAATTATAAGGCTTTCTGGGAAACATTGGCAGCAAACACTGGATTAAATGTTTATAACAGCAAGCCAGATGGGAAACAGAGATAAGGAAAATCTCATGGAAACTTATTTCTTTTTCCCAAACCATATTTTAAATTAACCTGGCCAAGGGGAAGCATTTTCACATTGTTGACCAATGGAGAGAGTTTTGGGTAAGTAATAGCATTTAAATTGTGGGAATAATTTTACAAAGACATAACCCTTTGTGTCATCTGTGACCAATGTTACAAATAGATACCAGATAGATAGAGTTGATGAATGAAGCTCTAATGATGTATTAATAATAGCAAATGAAAATTTAACTAAGTAGATGCTTTAAAGTTAAAAATGTGGCTCATATATTTAAGGTGGGAAAAATCACGTGGAAATATTTAGCTATACTTGAGAATGTTTGACATGGAGATTATATGCACATACAGTCAACTTACTCATGCTAAAAATACTTTTACTGCTTGAGAACTTGGGGAAAGCTGCCATTTTTGTAGATAAAATCTCTCTGTTAATGGGATTGGACAATAAATGTCTCTCACCCACTTGAGCTCATGCTTGCTTCCTCTAATGTGATTAAAATGATCTGAAAGTTACAGAGGTAGATTATTATAGAGAAGCTAATAACACTGAAGTTGCATGTCCCATCACTTGCCTGGAATCTATCCCAAGAAGCATTCCTAGTATGCTCACATATTTTTTTAAACTTATGGTTAAGTTTATATATATATATAATTGGTTAAGTCTCTGCTGTCTCTTTCCACTCTGATTTTCCTTCCATCACACTTTCCCTTTGTTGGGTGGTATTGGAGTGGTCATTAGCATTTTTAGATTATGGCTAAGTGAAAGTTAAATTGGGAGACATTTATTGGGTTTAGTGAGATATATTTATGTGATAGGCAGTCAACTCCATGTACAGTTAAGTTATTGCTACTGTCCAAGCTTAGAAAGGGCTTCTGTGAATAGTCTTGCCACCCACTGTGCCTGGTCACTTGCCATGAAAACACAAAGGTACAGGTCAGAGGCTGTATTGCATTACTGATTTGTCTTACTGTGCCTTACATACCTAGTAGAGGAAAAACAAGGTTTAAAATGCATGGAGCAAGACTAGTCTATGGAACATTTTTCTAATCCACAGATGTATAAAATGTATTCAAGACTTAGGACATGAATACAATGTTTTTTTAATATCTCTGTTACATTTTTCAGGATTTGAAAAAAGAACAGAAACACAAACAAGCTGCAAAACTTTATTCAAAATGTTGGTAAGGCTCAAAGACAACATGTTAACTGCTATTTGGAAAGATGTTTTGGAGTATTTAACTGAAACAAATGAGAAATTTCAGACTCCTAATTTGGACATATATGAATAGTATCTTCTTTTGTCACCTTTAACTTTATTTATCAAAGGAATTGAGAGATTATTAATGTAAAATTAATGAAATATGAAACATAAGAGATAAGGATGAGCAATGTAATCAATAGAAATTATTCTGATCATAAGAAGGGAATCTGATAAAGATTGTCATACCGTATCAAAAACAGGAATTCATTAAGTCGAAGAGATGTATTTTGAATAGAAGAAATGTTCATGCCCTGGGATTATTGTGAATTCAATAATGAAGAGAAATGAATCATATGAATGCATTTGGGAAAATATTTAAATTTCTTGCTGTGCATATTAGCTTTTGCTGTGTAGCAAACCTCCCCTAAAATTAATGGCTTATACTATATTCTGTGGGCCAAATCTGCCTGTAGCCTGTATTTTTATATCCCACAAGCTAAGAATAGTTTTAACATTTTTAAAGAGAAGAAGAAGACGAGGAGGAGGAGGAGATACAACAGAGATCACAGGTGGCCTATAAAGCCTAAAATATTCATTATCTGGTACTTTACAGAAAAAGTTTGCCAGCCCCTGGCTGAAAACAACAATCTCTTTAGCTCATTATTCAACATGTTGGTGATTTGGGCTGGGCTCAGTTGGGCAGCTCTTCTGCTGGTCTTGGCTGATCTCATTCATGTGTCTGTAGTCAGCTTGTGGGGTGGGGTAATCTGAAGGCTGATGATCTGGTGTGTCCTCCCTTATAGGTTTGGCAGTTGGCTGGCAGTCAAGTGGGATAAGAGAGTTTGGGGGGGCCACAGTCTCTCCTAATTTGGAAGACAAGTCCTCATGATGGCAGTTGCAGTGTTTCCAAAAATAGCAGGAACAAGTAGGAACAAACCCCAAATACAAGTGCTTTTTAAGCCTTAGCTTGCATCATGTTTGGCAATATTCCATCAAACTAAGTAAGTCCCATGACTAAGTCTAGAGTTATTACTAGAGTTATTATGGGAAGATTCTACCAAAAGACATGGATGAAGGAAAGGGAAAAATTTGCAGTCATTTTTATAATCCACTGCACTTGTTGATTTGCCATGAAAGAATTACAACATAGATAATGTAAAACTAATAATATGCCATTACTATAAGGAAATTGATGATAAACTCTTAGATAAGTGATGTCGATTCAGTAAGTATTTAAGATTAGTCACACAGAAGGAAATTTGAACTGCCCTGAAATCTTTCTGTTCATATATAAAAGAAATTTGAAAGATATTTTCCCAAATTGACAAAAATTTTGAAATTTTCCATGGAATTATCAACAAGCTATGAATTTGAATGAATCTTTACTAAACCATGAGTAATAAAAAAATGACTTAAGCATGATTAATCATACTAAAAGAAACTCAATATCTTTCTAATTTTTCTTGAAAAGACATTACAAATCACTGCCATATGAGTTGGTAATAAAAGCATATATGGCCAAAAAGTAGAGAAGAGGTATGTGCAGTGCATAGGCATTTCATTTAAAAAGTGTGTTTTTCTGGATTTTGTATGGTAGTATTTTTTCAGCTTTTTTAAAAAATTTGTAGTTTATTATAATTTCTTTCCCTATTCTCATACCTACTCTTAGTTATATACCTTTGAATTCTTTTTCTTAAATTGGACCTCCAAAAATTTCCTAATTCCAGCCCTTTGAATCCTGGGATACACCACAGGGCCTACCTAGGGCAAGGTTAGTAAGTGCTCCTGCTCCAGAGACTAGGTCAGGAGAGCAGCTGGTGTAGAGAGACAAGAAAGAAGGAAAAGAATTTCAGCTTTTTTTGTGAGTGTGGTGTGGTGGTATTTGGAATTCTGCATCTTCTTCTCAACTCCAAGTTTGATTTAAAAGCCATTGTTAATCCTTTCTGCCTGCACTCATATGACATGCAATCTATCAGTTCTAGGGTGATCAAAACCCCATAGTTTTTGAAGACCACTAAGCTGATATCTTGATTTCCTGCTCACCTCTGTTACCCCCATTCCTTCTTTCCTGGCAATTTTCTTCCTCCCTGGAAATGTTGCTGCTTGGATGAGATCAGAAGGGAGTCTTCGTTTCACAAGTGAAGTAAGAAAACCTCTGAGATATCAAGTAATTTGCCCATGGTCACACAGTACACTGGGAAAACCAGGATGAGATATATATATATATATATATATACACATACATATATGTGTGTGTGTGTGTGTGTGTGTGTGTGTGTGTATGTCTATTGACAAGAACCATTCTTTTCCCATAATCTCACTCGGACTTTGTCCTTCAAATGCATGGAGACTGCTTCTCTAAATCGATGAGAAATACATCTTATATAGAAACCGCAGCTTTGTCACACTCTAATCATTATCCACCAAATGCCTTCTTTCTGCAAAGCCCCTAGATTAAATGCCAGAAATCCTGAAGAAATAGGAAAAAAAATTAAATTGTAGAACAATATTTTAAGGTAGCACATGCTAAGTATCTAATATGTGCTATATAATTCTTCATATGTGAAGATCCAGGTAGGTAGTTTTGAAGGGAGTATATGGCATATATAAAGTGAAGATGCGTCGGTGGGGACAACTCAGAAAGGAAGGAGAAATGATGAGCAGTGTCTGGTTTTATTCAGGGATATGGCATTATTTAATACATTACATGAGACTTCTCACAAAGCATAGAGTTGCAGATCCCCAAAGGACTCTTAGAAATCATCTAGTACCAATCTCCACCATTTATACATTTATACCAGAGATCCACGATTTTCTCTACCCCTACCAGCCTACCTGACTTGCCCAGGATTACCCAGCCAACCACAGAGCTAGAGCCAAGGTCTTTAATCACATCTCCTCAGCATCTCTTCACTAAACTACCAGGATCAACCATGGTAATATTATTTGAAACCAATGGCTATTCTTAAGTGCCATGCCTAGGTTAATTCAGACCTTAAAGTTATTTCTGGCATGGCCTCATATTTTTCAGACTTTATTCCAAGGTTGAAAACTTCAATCCTTATTCTTCCTTTCTGTTTTGTTGTTTCTTTTCATTCTCCCTTTGTGTTGTGGAGGCATCCTAGAGATAGTCATTGCACATAGAGAATGACTCTTTTAATAATGAATTGGACACTTCCCATTCTAAGAACAGCTTGAGGACACTATTAAGGAAGCTGGATGATAAGATCTTTTATATTTAGGTACAGCCCTTGATAAAAGCAAGTGAATTCCATTTATTTTATCTTTTTTAAAATAAGTGTTTAGCATATGTCAGAAACTTGATATGTATTCAATAGTAGGAATCATAGAATCGCCACCCAGTGCCTCAACATGGTCCTTAGAGCTGATAGTTATCATTCTCCTTATATGTCAACTTACTAAATTTTGAAACTGGGTGGATAAAGATGAGGTTGAAATGAGCTATTTCCAAATGGTTCAAAGGAAAGCTGTCAATGAAACTAGAAAGAATTAATATTAATAGGTTAAACATATATAGCAATTGAATTTCTTTGTCTTTAAAATATTATCTCAAATAATCACCCTAATGTGCAGTAAAGGTAGATAAAATAGTTGTTATTACCATGTTACAGTTCAAGAAATTAAAGAAACAGGAAATGCGGAGCTCAAAGTTACAGACCACATTAAGGGCAGAACTGGCATCTAGCCCCAGATGCTGGCCTGGGTCCAGTGATGTCTCTCCCTGTGCAGTCCATCTTTCCTAAACTGTGTGTCACCATCCCACCACCCTCTTCCACATCTAAGCCTAATAAAAAGAAATGATACCCCTAGATTCCAAAGTTGTTTAGTATTCTTTATTTTGTTATCCAGTGAGTGGCCTAGTGCCTGTTTATAATAACCAGATGGTGATAACAAAGTTCGCTTACTTGTACATAAAAAAGATTTTATGAATAAATACTACATAGCTGTGATAAATCTTTAAATTGGCCTAAATGTTTCCCCAAGACTTGAGGGAAAAAATGGACAAGAGTTGCTCCACGAGTCCTGTAATCATTTTCTTTGATCATGAAATCCATACACGTGGCATCAAAGAGCAGATGCCTGTAGATTCAAGACGCAGCCCATAATTGCAATGATTTTTTTTAAAAAAAAGTATTCAAAGAGTAAAACCCAAATATCAATCTATTATATTTATGAGGTTCTTGGTTAACATGTCCAGAGGCTAAGGCCACTGTGGTGACTCACAGGTATGACACGATAATTTATTTTACCTTACATTCTTAGATAAAACAGAAAAATAATACTTATGAAAAGTGCTACATCATTTTAACCTTTAGTTACCTCTCACACCCAGTTTGCCCAAGGTCATTTTGTGCAGGGCTTCTGAAAAGACAGCCCACAGCAAGGGGACAGAAGGTGGGAGGAAATCCGGGATGACTGTGTAAGCAGGTCTTAAAGGCTGTTCTTTGGCCTAATTTATAAAATCTTCTTCCTACATTCGAGAATTCAGATGTTTCAGACACAAAATTAAAATGCGGCTTCAACCAAATCATAGATGCAAGTCCAACTGCTATGTAATTGCTCCATCACCCCAAGGAGAAGTTCTGATTAAAATGAGTCACATTGACCTTGGATGACATGGCCTAAGGGGCAATTATTCCCCGAGGGACTTAATTAAATGCAATTAGACCAGTGAGAGTACCTTTAACGAGTCCCCTTACAGCACCTATATTTCCAATTTACTTTCCCAGCAACTTTCACTAATGATTTGATTCACTCAGCATCCGTCAATGGATAATGATAGGGTGCTCACTACTACAAGGTGTTGTGCAATACCTGGGTCCCCTGATTCAGGAACTAGAGAGAAAATAGAGAGCCATGACAGGAATACAAGAGGGTATGTGTTTATGGGCCTCATGAAAAGTAGAAGGAATGGGCAAAACACAGTCAGAAGAAGAGGTACTCTCTGGGGGTGACAACAGACACAGGTGGCCTCAGTGATAACTTGGAGGACCAGGGGGATGTAGATGAGGATAGAATGTTACCTCTGAATCATGGACTTCTAAGCTGGAAAGGATTTTAGGAATCATCTTGTCTCATAACTTCATCTTTTATTGAGTACTCTGGAGCTTTTAGTGGGTTATCTAGCTTACTCAAAACTACCATACCAGTGGCATGAAGTATTTTAGGGAAGGAGAGCATTACGAGCAAGCTGAGCGGTACAGATGCATGCAGTATATTTTGGGAATGGCAATGCTGACCAGTTGAGTAAGATAAATAGTACGGGTAAATACTGTTTGGAAAAATAGGTTTGGGCCTATTTCTAAAATGCTATGTTTGGAGTTTGGAATTTATTTTGTCAACAAAATGGAATATAGACAATACTTGCATTGTGGCTTCTTACAATTAAAGTGGTGTTAATATTTTCCAGAAGATTAATCTGGTAACTATGTCCCAGATTTATGGAAAATACTAGGGACTGACACAGGCCTGGACTAGGCCAATATTAATTATAACAAGAGTCTCAGATGAAAACAATGATCTCTGGAGATTAGAGAAGCCAAGAGCAAGTCATTCTGAATGAAGAAGAACAATATCGAATATGACTCCTAAATTCCAAGTAAAGACGTCAGGAGGCAGTGGTGGTCATCAGGGATGGGAGTCAGAGTTGAAAGCAGGAGTGTCAAGGAGGCACTGGGAGGGAAAGACACGGTCTAGGACCAGAGAGCTCTGGGAGGCTGAGGAGCCCACAGTCAGAAGGTAGCTGGGGTCCAGATGAACAGTCTGGAACTGAGTTGAGCCTGGACACCACAGATCAGAGCAAGGCTGTGGCTTGGAGCCAGCAGAGAGACTGGGGCCATGGTACAGCCTGCCCAGACCAGTGTCCAAAGGCAAGGAATTTGGAATGGGCTCTGAATTCGTAAGTCAGACTTAAAGCCTAAGCAGCAGTGAGCAAGGAGGGTCTGGTGAGCAGAGAAGGCGGGAGTTAGTTCAGGGAAGAGATCAGAGAAAGTTATGGATGCCCAGTGTTAGGAACCACTGATCCTGCCAACTGGAGCACCCCCAAAGACAGGTAAAGTATTTTCTGAAGACATCTGCAAATCTGAGTGAGCACTAAGGAAAGAGGAAAAAAACAGGAAGAAACAAATGGAAATTTAATATTAAAAATATATAGAAGTAATCATCACAGGAAAAAACAGAACACTGTAGGATTCTTACATAATAGTTTGTTTTTTTTTTTTTAATAGTTATTACTGTTTTTTTTTTAATTATATAGTGGGAGTTAAGCAGTGTTTGTGGCAGCAGAACATGAAGTTGTCGGTGAAGCTAATATACTTACTGGGTTCTGTTGGGTATTGAGTCCTGTGGTCTGAATCTGTCCCCCAAAATTCATATGTTGGAAACTTGATCCCCAGTGTGGTGGTGTTGGGAGATGGGGCCTTTTGATTTAGGTCATGAGGGGTCTGCCCTCATGAATGGATTATGCTGTTATAAAAAATGCTTACAGGTGTGGGTTCACTCTCTTCTGCTCTTCTGCTATGTGATGATAGCATGAAGGTCCTCACAAGATGCTGGTGCCTGGATCTTGGATGTCCCAGCCTCCAGAACTGTGAGAAATAAATGTCTTTTCTTTATAAAGAACAGTCTCAGATATTTTGTTCTAGCAGCACGAAATGGACTAAGACATTGAGGAAACCTTTGCCCCAACCAGGAAGGTGCTTCGATGTTTCCTTCTATGGTAGTAAGAAACTACGGTATCCCAGAATTGCAAGGAGAAGTAGGGTCTTGCCCACTTACGCTTACAGAGAGCAGAGTGGAAAGGGAATTCACCCAGGTCTGAAGATAATGATTTCGTTCTCTTGAAAAAAATGAAGGGGGGAAAGAGAGGGGCAATACCAGAAGGTAGAGCTGTTTTTGAGGAGGAACAGTGAGTTTGCATTTTGTTGTGCTGATGTGGAACTGACAGCAGGACACTGAAGGAAAATTTTGCACCAGCCACCCGAAGAGGGAGACCAGCTGGAAAGGTACATCTTTGGAGTCATACGTAGAACTGATGAGGTGGCTAGGGGAGGCACTGTCACTCATGAGCAGTAGTCACATCAACTGTTGCTTACACGAAATGGTTCCTACAACCTCCGTTCTGAAGGTGTGGACTCATAGTAACAAGAGAGTGAGTGGCTGTGGTAGACTTTGGCCTCAGCAAGGCTGGATCATAATTAGAGGGATAGCTGTTGAGGTTTGTGAATTGCAAACGCATCTGGAGGTGTGACATGGATTAAAAAAGGGATCTGCTGCAAGGGGCTGGCGGGCCGGAGTCTAGCAGCTGGCTTGTCATCGGCAACTGCTGGGCATATGCTGAATACAGCAGGGTTTATAGCACCATCAGTCACTTGAGTTAAGACTGGCCCATGGCAGCCTTTGAAAAATCAGGGAAGAGTGGCTGAACAGATTCTCTCTTGAGGTTTCAATTATTTTCTGGGTGCTATCACAGCACCCTTATCTTGGCCTTTCACATGGCATCCTGGAACTTCTACCCCAATTCCGGCCTAAACTGCAGAACCAAAATGAAAATTTGAAATAAGATCAAACCAAACAAAAATATTCTGTGGGGAAAACTGCTTTCTAATGAAGATGCATTGGTTCATAAATTGTCTGGATTTAGAATACAGTGGCTGAACACTTCAGATACTCATTTTTCTACTGAGCCAGCTTTAGTGCCATTAACCATGGGTGAACAATGGGGTGGGTACAGCAGCATAAATGCAGAGACAGGTCTGGGTACGTTGGCTTGGAGATAGCAAAGATGAGTGTGTTCCATGCCAGCCCTGTTGAAATACACCCAATATTGGAATGACAATTTAATATAAGCAGCCAAACATGGACTTAGTCCAACCTCAAATGTCCTACTAAAACTGTGTGATGGCTCATAAAGATAGCGATGTCTAGGAATTTTATGGACTAAAGCAGTGTGTTGAAGTGATAGATAGCACCCCCAACCCCTCCATTAAGCTCTGTGTCTGTGTTGTTTTGGACCACCCTGCGGCAGAGAGGGAAATGCCCAGCAGAGGGGAATTAAGTATGAAGTCTGTATTCTTCTCATTCTGATTCTGCACATATGACTCCATATTTTTTAATCCTCAAAATGGAAAAGAAAATTCTAAATATAACCAATTGAAGGATATTTTGGTGCTTATTGTTTTGAAGAGGCATTTTCCACTGTGTCATTCATGTCCCTTTTGTTTCTTTCAGAATTTACTGTCATGAGCACATGCTTTCTAAACACCTGCTATTTTTAAAAAGTCAAATAATGAGAATTTTAATGACACTTTGGGTTTTCCTTCTTGCGTTCATTTCCAGGGAGCTCAGAGATAAATGCAGTGTTGAATTCCTCTTCCCAAGTGTTAAGTACAATGATCTTCTGCCTTCCTTATCTGCATTTCCTTTTTTTAAAAATCTCTGTTATAAGAATATTTTGGCAAGGGTTTAAGCCTTTCAGCACGGGGGAGGGGGGCATTCTATGGAGGTATAAAATCAAATAAATGCAAGAAATAGTATCAGATCTTCATTACCCATGCTTTGCCCACCAGGACTCCAGCTGCTTGTCTGGCCACAGCCTGGCTCATTGAGTGACACGAATGCACAAGGTACGGTTTCACCGCTGAGCTGGCCACAGGGTCTTGTTCCTGTTTATTACACCTCAAACTAGAAAAGGGTGGATTTAAGGCAGGAAGATAGAAAAGGTGAAATGAAGGAGGAACAAGAGAAGGGTTCATAGTTTCATGAACAAGTGAGAATAAAAAGTGTGTTTGAGGAATTTGTATCAAGTATTTTGAAACTTTTTTCTCTCTGGCTATTCACATACCTCCCTTCCATTAGTATTAACAAATAAGAGGTTATTATAATGCTTACTATGAGGGCACAAAAAGAAAGAGTACATATAAAATTTTGATCATACAGAAGATCCACTGAGACAAATACCAGAATTATCCTGTAGGCAATTATATGTATTTTGACTCTATACTTGGTCCCAGGTACTGAAATGCTTTACTGTTATCCAAATCCTTCTAGTTTTTGCAATTTTTGGGTGAATGTAATATGTTTTAGGCTGTCTAAAGATATTATCAACTATAAGATTTATAACCGCTAATAAAATTATAGAGTACCTAACAAAATGAACTTCTGGATGGAGCTTTAACTGATGATTCAGGATGGACATTTCTCAGAGAAATTATGAATGAGTTTATTCAATGAGAAAAGAAATTACCAGAATATGCTGATCCATTTGGATGTCTAAGGACTGAAGTCTTATTCATATCTTCAAAGAGGCAGAAAAAAAAAACATATTCTTCTTTTGCTGAAATTTAAAAATAGAAATTATAGGTGTATTGGGGTTACTTCTAGTGAACTCTCTTACATGGACTGAAAGGTGATGATCAAGAAACAATTTTGTATTTTGAAAGATGTGTACACTAAGGAATAGCAGTGTACTCAAATTCTAAGGTAATAGCAACTTTGCATTTTTTATAAGGCTGATAAGAGACATCCAATGAGAAGGGACTGCTAGGATATTGATGGTTATTTCAATAGCTGCCTTTCTTCTTCATTGAGAGTTTCTTAATCTCTCCCCTCTGTGGCCTAACCCAGACTGAGTTTATGTGGGCTGTAGGATCTCTTCCTCCCGACTGAATTAACCTTTCAAATTAATCAAATCGACAGGCCCAGTTTTTACCAATTGGCCATTTCTTGGACTAAACTGACTGACTTAAGCATTCATTTCAGTGTCACTTAAAAAGGCATACCCATGGCATCCATGATCTTGGTAGATTCAATAAGCCTTATTGAAATCAAATGCTCAAAAACAAAAATGCCCATCTTTAAGGAGCATGGAATGTGATACAAAGCCAATTCATTTTTTGACTCATTTTTTTATTCATTCATTCAACAAATATTTTTTGAATACTTACCAAGTTCCCATGGGAACAACTATGAGCCAGTCTAACCTATCACCTCTTTTGTCCTCAAGCTCATGGCTGTGGCAGTGGGTGACCACCAGTACAGTGTCCTTGGTGCAAGGCTGGGAGTGAGTACAGGGTACCATGGGGGGAGCTGGTGGAATACTTAAGCCACAAAGGGTAAGGGTGGGAACAGAGTACAGACTAGGCCTCTCAGAGGAAATGACTGAAGCAGGTGGAGGGGGTATAAGGAGAGGCTGACACAAGCAGAGGAAGCAGCAAGAGGCCAGAAGCACAGGGCCCACTTGAGGAGTGCTGTGGTCACAAGCAGAGAAGGAATGAGCTCATGCACACCCAATGTTTGGTTCAATGTCAAGACTTATGACATCACATGTGCACCAAGGGGGTATGAAAAGGTTTATTACCCATATACTAAGGCTTTCTGAGGACAGCAGGACAGGCTTTGCAAGGAGAACCAAAAATGGCTTGAAAGAGTAGGGAATGGAGACTGGCTTGGCTTTTCGGTGGCTACGAGGTGGGGCAGGTTAAGGGTTCTGTGCAAATGCCATCAGCATCGAAGGAGAGAGCTCCCTGGCTTTTGTTCCCAGGCTGCCCAGATGTGGGGCAGAAAGGACAAGGGGAATGACGGGGCTTGAAATCTGCCAGCAGTCAAACAAAAAGAGTCACATTCTTTATTGCAAGTAGTTAAATAGAGGTAATTCAGCCAATAATAGATTAGAGGGAATCAAGACCAGAGGAAGGGAAACACCAGCATTAAGGGCACACCAGAACTAAAGCAATGGTGAGGACAGACTGCGTACAGCCTTAAGAGATACTCAGGATCTAAACTGATAAGAGATGGTGAGTGATTGAATGGTGAGATGCAGGAAGGGAGACGGAGGAGAGAGATAAGTTAAAGATGGGACCTGCATATTTTGTTAGAACAAGTAGGTGAAAGGTAATGTTATTTATTACTGTAGGAAATAGAGGAGGAAAAACACATTTAGAAGACAGGTGATCATTTCCTTTTGGCATGTTAACTTTGAGTTATCAGTGGGACAGTCAAATGACAACGTTCTACAAAGATCTAGAAGTTGTCAACATATTAGGTAATCAAAATCTTGGAGGAGTGCTTTTAATAGATAGGAATTAAAACCATGGAAGAAATCTAGTAAAAGAGAATATGGGATGAGAAAGTGTCTAGTATTGAGAATTGAGGAGCTTCAACATTCAAAGGGAAAGTATAAAGAGACCCCAAAGGAAATTGAGAAAATATGGCCAAACAAGGAGGCCCAAGAGAGTACAGGATCATGAAGTCAAGGGAAGTGAGCATTCCAAAAAGTGGGAGGTGTTCAATGATTGCAAATGCTCTGAGAATTGACATAAGATAATGCTGAGAAGTATCTACTTGATGGAGCACCTAAGATTTCACTGGTGACTACCAAGTCCATTTCAATTGTTTAGTAGAGGCGGAAACTATGTATCAGTGAGTTGAGTAAGCAGATGGATGGTGAAGAAGTGAAATCATCAAGCATAGACAGCTCTTTCAAAAAGGGTCCCTGGGAATGGAAAAGAGAAAGATTGGGTGGTAACTGGAATGAATTGTGACGTTTATGAAGGTATTTTTCATAAGATAGGAAAGCCTTGAGCATTTAACAAGTTGATAGATAGGACGGGAGATGCTAGTCAAAGGATACCAAAAAAAGTTGATGGATAGGAGCCAGTGAAAAAAGAAAGACTTAAGATAAAGAGAAAGGTGTAATTAAAATCCTGGGGAAGATGGAATTTAATGGAACCCATATCATATATCAATGGATTTGCCATGGGAGGAAGTAGAAACCCCTCTTCCATTTGCATCAGAAGAAAAGAACAAAAAGATAAGTGTGGAAAATTTATTATTTCAGTGGCAAGAATCTGTGATAATTTCCATCCACCGGTTTCTGTTTTTTTCATGACGTAGAAGGCAAATGGTAAAATCACATCCCAAGAATGAGGAAAAAAACTCAAGGCCTGAGTATACAGAGAGAAAGAGAGAAATGTGTGAGGGAGATAGAAGATTTGAGGAAAGTAAAGAAAATTTGAAACAGTTGCTAGAAAGAAGCAGAAGTAGAGAGAAGACGTTAGGAAAACATAGAATTGCCAGGATTATTGAGGGTGCATTTAAGACTACAGATCAGGACTTTTAAAGGCAGTATTTCCCACAGTTCTGTGATGTTGTCTAGTAGGACTCCACTGCCCAGGCATAGACACAGAGGAAATGGAAATATGGATAAGTGAGGGTGATGTTTCATTAGAATGGAGTGTTAGAAAAATCCCCCAAGTGAAGTCATAAAAGTGAAGTCAAAAAACACAAGTGAAGACATGCAGTCTCCCTGGATGGGAAAAGCAGTGACGTCTGGGCGAGACTGGTAGAGGGGTCCAAAGTATTCCAAGTCTTAATGGGATTAAAGAACAAATCTAAAGAGTGACTCACTGAGAGAACTGAAAGGTAAGAGTGGGTGGGGGCCAGCTTGCACATTTACTTGATAGGGGAGCAGTTCCAGATGACAAGCCAGTGCAGTGTGTGTCCGCGGGAACTGAAGTGGAGTCATGGTAAAGGTCCCTGGAAGAGCAGTCCTGGGTGCAATGGAGATATCCATGCAAGTGTGGAAATGGCTTACGCGGCTGTTAGGATGCAAGGCATGGTGGAAGACTACCAACCACGTGTTAAGCTCTCTAATGAACTGACAACAGGACAGAAGCGTCTCACAGAAGCAGGGTTTACAAAAGATGCTGGAGGAATCCAGCTCTGGGGGACTGGGTGAAAACCAACCCCACCTCCTAAAGAAGATATCAGTAATTCACTGTCCTCAGGAGGGAGCCTCCAGGAAAAAATGTGAAGAGCTGAGGATTTAGACAAAAAGAGGTGCCATGAGTTGTCCAAAGTCAGCAAACAAGGCACTATCAGGATTTTGCCCATATCCCTTGGTGTGCAAGATTTAAGTACTTGCCAGTACCTGCAGCAATCCTACTGCAAGTACCTGCAACTGTCTGCCAAGAGCTTTCTGTGACTGCAGGAATGTCCTTGCTGCCCCCACCCGGGCCCCACCTTAAGCAGGGCAAATAGAATATGTAGGGGGGGACTTATGGCCCCAGGCTCAGCCCTTAACAAATAAAGGAAGGAGCTGATGGATACATTCCCCAACTTCTTTTGTCCCCAGATTGGACAACTATAAAGTATATTCCATACTGGTGGTCCCCAACCTTTGTGG
>RJWJ010033644.1:0-17751 GCA_004363605.1 Indri indri | reverse complement strand
GAGTGCAATTTAACCAGAGAATAATTATGAGCTTCTGCAGAAATACTGTAGAGAACCATTTGATTAAATTCCACCCACCACAACTCCCCACTCTTCTAATAATGACTTTTGGGCTCCTCCATATTGGCGTGTTATTTCTCAGTTCAAAAAGAAAACAGAAATGACACACCAAAGTTTAAACAAAAAAAATTTGAACTTCTTAAAATTAGACTGCTAGATGACTTTACCCCTTCTCTTTCTCCAGGCAAGTCCAAGGAAGTGAGTTTGAACACTCTATTTTATCAACAAGATTGTCCTTGTTTTGGAGGCATTTTGCAGGGTACCATTTCCTGATGGCTAGAAAAATATTTACTTTTTTACTAATTCACTGTAATGTTTTCTCACTTAATTCTGACATTTTGCAGAAGGTATTTGGCTTAACTAGTAAAAGTTTTATTATACTCAAACTGGTAGAATTATGCTATATTGCTTTTTTTAGTGGTTGATAGTAATGATATTAATATTAATAATAGCTACTTTTTATTTCAAGTTTACTGAGTTCCAGCTGCTCCAAGCACTTTATCTGCACTATCTCATTTAATTCTCACAGCCATCCTGTAAGTTATTATTAATTTCACAAATAGACAAACTAAAGCTTAAAAAAATTAACAGGCAGTTCTTGCTTTGCAAGGTAATGTGTGCTGTAAAAATGTCCATGCAAGCTAAAACACCATGCAAAGCAATCATAATAATCAATGGGAAACATTACTATTGTTCTGTGACCTTTAGAAATTGTTCTCAAAACATTAAAAACTCTATAACTGTTATAAGTGTATCGGGAAGTGAAAAATAGTAAAACTAATATTTATTGAGTAAACTCTAAGAGAACTAAATTGCTTTATTTCTTTAAAAAAAACTTACCAAGAGTAGTTTGAGCATTGCTTGTCTTCTTCTTGTCACGTAACTTATGGTATGGAGTGAGCATCTTTCCTATACTTTGCAAATTGTCATACTCTTTTCTATGTTTGGATGAACTTTAAACATTTCACCCTTTGCTTTTTTAATGTTGTGAAATATCATTAAGAGTTACTTTAGGGTGAAGTTTATTGCTAGCATCACTTCCTCTGGGACATCATTCTTTTCATCGCAACCACTTTCCTCATTTATGTCCATGAGTTTACCTTCATGAAGTCCCTCAAGCTACATAACTGAAGTCTTTCTGGAATAGTGGCAGTGCCAACATTCCCGTAGTCAGCTATTCCTTCTATAACTTCATTTATGCTCAATTCACTTCCAGCAGCATCACTTTTGTTTCTTTGCTACACTTTCATCTTTCTTGGCCAATTCCCTCTTTTGATAATCCATTTTTGTAAAAGGCATGCATGTGAGTTTTGCACTGGGAGACCAGGAGGTAACACAACTACCCTGTCTTTGCCTGAACTGAAGAACATACACACAGTGGTCAATCACCAATCGACTTGGAAAGAAGCAATGTGAATGGTCACTGATCATGATGCCCATCTATTATTTACATAGTGATTTATGGACTGAGGAGCTAGCAGTGAAGTTTGTGCTTTACACAATTACTCGCAGTTAACATACATGGCAACTGAAATTTGAACCATGCTGTTGGGAGACAGTATCATTTAACTAAATTGTAGTAACTGAAATTCCTGCAAATCAGCATCTGAAAGTGAGGATTGCCTGGAATTGCTTATGTTGATATATCTACTTAATAGTAGTGATAAGGCCAAGATTTGGGTTCAGGTCTGCTCAGCTGCTAAGCCCGGGCTTTGATGAATGCCTTGCAACTGATTTAGAAATTCATGCCTTGCCAGAGGTAGGTAGTTTCTTTTTATTGGGGGTGGTATCTATGGAGAACAGATGGGTGGGCAGGGGGTTGGAGGAAGAAAGAAGCAGTGAAGGAGAGAGAAGAGAAAGAGTGAAAAGGGAGGAAAAGAGAGAAAAGTAGGAAGGAAGGAAAAGGAGAGGGAAGAAGAGAAAGAGAAAACAAGCCAAAAAGCCTGCAAGAGCAGAACAAACAGAGCAGGCAAAAGCAAATGAGAATGACTAAAAGAGAAGAAGGACACAGGAAACGGAAGAGAACAGAGTTCAGTTTCACAGAATAGTGAGTGACTCAGAGGTTGGTGCTAAATGCTAGAATGTTGCTATTTACAAACATTCCCTGCCCTCCTTCCTTGCCTAAACTCTGAGCTCCTTAACTACTAAAATGGTGCCATATTCATTTTTCATTTCCTTGTGCCTAGAACGCTACCTGACTCAACGCTACATATTATTGAATAAGCTTCAAAATTATAATATTGACAACAAGGATTTTAAAATGATCTTGCATTATTAAATAATTGATGTAATCATAAAAGTACGTATTGTAAAGTATTCACTTCAGTCCTTTAGTAAAATGAATTCCACATGATTAAAGAGGCAAACATACAATTCTAATCAAAGAAAATCAACAGACCATAGGATTTTTAAAAATTACATCCATCTTGAGAAAAATGACAAAATTGTAAATAAGAAATAATCAACAGATTCAATTCCATAAATATTTAAAGCCCCAGCACAACACAGAATAACATAACTAAAATACAAAAGAAAACATAAAAATGAAGAAAATACTTGAAGCAAACATTAAGGCTCATAAAAATTGACAAGTATCTAGACCCAAAGAGTAAACAAAGAGTATGACAAGACAATTCACACAAAAATAAACACAATTATTCAGCAAACATTTGGGAAAACAGCCTCCAAAACTACCAAAAAATACAAACAAAAGAAGATTATTTTTCACACAAAACATTAACAAATACTCTAAGTGAAAATCCCTAATCCTGGTCAAAATATTTTTAAACTGTCATCTAACATACTGATGGGGACAAGTTAAATGTGTTCAACCCTCTTGAAAAGTAATTTATCAATGTACTTCATGAGATTAGAAAAAGTTCATACAATTTGACCAGGTAAATTACTCATAGAAATAGTCTAAGGAAAGACTAAAATATATAAAAAACACATGGGCGTGGATATTTCCATTTCAGTATTATTTGCAAAATGCAGTGACAATTACAGAACTGTATGGAATATTATGAATCCATTATAAAACTGATATAAAAACAACAAAATGTTTATGATAAAGTGATAAAAGAATAAACAAAAACCAAAATTTTGTGAATGCCATTCTAAATATGTATTCTAAACACCTATGACATTCTAAATATGTAGACATAAAAATAAAAACCAGAAGACAATATGGCAAAATGAGAGTAGTTGACTGAAGGTCATTAGAATTTAGATTTTTTTTTCTTTCAAAAATTTCCATAATTTTTGTAATTTTTTGTATCATGCACCAAAAAATGGAATATTTTTACATCATGCACTTGGTGAGATTAATCTTTCCAGAAGCTAACACTAACCTCTTATTGAGTAAAATGAACCAAGCAATAATTAAGCAAAAAATATCCCTCAAGGTAAATATGTAGCCATAGAGTACAAGCCATAATAAAAAGTTCTCTTTCCTTATGCCTTATAGAAATAATCTAAACGTCAAAACACTAGAACCTAAGTTAGACCACAGACAAAAGCAAAGGAGGGTCTGTTTTTGAAACTTCCTAAGAGGACCCAATGTTAAAATACTGCCAAAGAATTTTATTTTTCATGACCATTTTTAAGCCATTTGAAGCCCCAGCTTCATGGCTTTTATCAGTGAGTTAGTCATTTCAAGCAGATTTTTTTTTTCATTTTGCCTCGAATTAAACTGTTAGTAACAACTAATCAAACTGTTTCCTCTGGATAATCATATAAGTACCAAATAAAAATGGTTATATAGCTTGATGATGCAATGCCCAAATCGCCTACTTGCTGGCTTAGTAATTAATGGAATTGAGATGCATAGAGCTACCACATAAAAATATTCCGAGACGCGTTATGTTTGCAATCAATTGTTTTATTATCCCCAGTGCCTTAGAGATTCGTGTTATTAATACCAATATATTTCCATCAGTTGAATCAATAAGAACGTGTTATAATGAATGTTTCATGCTCAGTCTTGAGGATAACAGAAAAACTGACAGACTAAAGAACGACTGGAGTTTCCTTCTGTTCTAATTCAAGTTATTATGGTAGCTGCAGGGTTGTTATCCAGGCAGCTCTCCCGTCCTTTCACAGCACGCGGTGTGCCGCCCCCCACCACTTTGCAGGCTCACAGGGTGGTTGCTGCAGGACGGCAGACAGAGCCATGATTCAGAAGGCTGAGCCTTGTTAGGGAGGTCTTTTAAGGTAATCTTCAGCTACAGCAGGAGAAGGGTGTGGAAGCAGCGCTTCCTGCTCTACAGGAAGGAGAAGACAACATCTCCTTCCAGCAGCAGAGATGGAGCTCTTCTCATCTCTTCCTGTGGGAATAGCTCAGAGATGAGCTTAGCCAAGCACCAGAGAGCTGGCTTATGGGCTGCCTACCTAGACAAACAGAAAATTGCCATACGATGTAGAAAATGTCATAATAAGAATTGCAGAGGGTGTTCCATGAGTCCGTAGAAATAGCGCCTTATTCGGTCTTAGAGATTTCCCAAAGGAGGTGAAAAATAAACAGAGGCATTAAGAATGAGAAGGAGTCGGCCAGAAGAAGAATTGGAGGAAGGGAAGGTCCCAGAGAGAGATGACCCTGTGGAAATTGTTCACATAGTGGCGGATAAAGCCAACCAATTCTCTACCCATGTGGATAATACCTAAGAGCATGTTGGGGAGACAAGTCATATATAGATATTTGATGAGGGCTGTGATAGAAAATAAAGCAGAGCAGGGGACAGATATTTTAGATAAAACCTCTAAGGAGGTGACATTTAAAAAAAAAACATTCGAATGAAGTGAGGGGGTAAGATACGTGGATTGGCTTAGTAATTAATGGTAATGATATGCAGAGAACTTCCACGTTAAAATATTCTGGTGAAGAGTATTCCAGGATGAAGGAACAGAGTGTGCTGTTCTAAAGCAGCAGCATGCTTGCTGTGTTGAAGGAACAGCAGGAAGACCAAAGTGGCAGACGTGGAAGTAGGAAAGGTAGCCTGGATATGGATTATATGGGGTCTCGTAGACATTGGTTAAAAACGTTTTAAAAGATAGCTTTGGCTGCTGCGTGGAGAAAAGAATGCGGGGTGTGGAGCATAGAGGAAAATAAGAAGACAGGCTCGGGAAGTGATTGCAGCATCGTGAAACAGAGGGATTAAGGTTGTAGCAGGGGAGGTCATATTCAGGATGTATTTTCAAGGTACAAATGACAGATTAGCTGATGAATTGACAGCGAGGTGTGAGAGCAAGCATGATGATGACAACGTCAAGGTTTTGTAAGCTAAACAACTGAGTGAATGGTGAATGGTGATAAGCATGGAAGGAGAAACAGGAGGACTGGGAATCATGAGTTCGGTTTTAGGTAAATGAGGCTGAAGATGCTAGTCGGACATCTATGGTTCAACTACTTTTTAGGATGTATGAATCTGGAATTCAGGGGAAAAGTCAAGGTGAGGAGTAAGTACTTAGAAGCTGTCAGACTAAAGAGAGTATTTAGAGAAATGCAGCTGAATGTTATCACCCACGAAATAAGAGCAGATAAAGAAGAAATCTGAGGAGGGGGCCCTAACCCACTCCAGCCACACCTAGAGGTGGGAAAGAGGACAGGGCTTCAACAAAGGTAACTGAAAAGGAGTGGCCAGTGATATAAGATGAAACCCGAAAGGATATGATGTCCTGGAAACCAAATGAAGAAAGATTTCTGAAAGGAGGGGATTTATCAACTGTGTCACATGCCTCTAAGATGGAGATTGAGAGTTGACCATTGGATTTAGCAACACGGAGGTCTTCGATGATCTTTGCAATTGCGGTGAAGTGGTGGGGACAAAAATCTCGACTAAATTGAAAAAAAAAGGAAGAAAGGAAATGTACACAATGAATAGAGACAATTTGCTGTGAATGTTTGCAATAAAGAAGACTAGAGAAACTAAGTGATAGTTACAAGGGAATGTTAGGTGTAGAAAAGATGTTTTTCAAGGCTGGAACTATTGCAAAATATTTGATTGCTAATAAGAAAGTAGTCAGGAGAAATTGTCAAGGGAACTTGATGGTCCAAGAGAGGGGAGAGTTGAAGAGCGAAGTACCTGAGAAGAGGAGAGAAGATAGGATCTGAGGCACGAGAAGACAGGTGGAACCTAAGAGGGAGCAAGGCTCATTCTTCCATAGAAACAGAAGAAAAGCAGCATTTTCAGGCACAGATGCAGGGAGGTGGGTATAGGCAGAGAAGTCAGTTTGCTGAGGGAAAGGAAAGTAGTTTAATCAGGCTGGAACCTCCAGAGTACAGAGGACAGTTGTTGAACGGATGAATGACACTTTCAGTTAATCAACTCAAAAAAAGTTTCAGACATTGATCTTACATAATTATGACTTGGGTTTGGAAGAACTGCTTGGAGGTTTCTCAATGTGCTTGAAATGGAATAACTGTAGTCTCCCAGCATACCTGCTTTAAATATAATAACGCATAACACGTGCCATGTGTCAGACACTACTTCAAGCATTTTGCATGTATTAGCTCATTGAATCCTTGCAAAGAATCTAGGAGATAAGTACTATTATTATTTTCATTTCACAAAAGAGAAAACTGAGGCATAGAGAGGTTAAATAACTTAAGCCTAAGGCCACTGAATGGCAGAGCTGGCATTTCAACCCAGGGAGTCTGATACAAGAGCCCATGTTCTCAGTATTTGCTATAGTGCCCTTCCAACCAGCAACTGTTTGGAGGTGTAAGTTCCGTTAAACCTCTTTTTAAAGTCATGAGCCTTCATAGTCACTCCTTTGCTACACAACCTGCACAAGGTTAACAAAGTGTGACTGGGAGACAGACAAGGAGACAGTAGATGGAGACAGTATACCTGGAAGTCTGGCAGTCCTGCATCTCTTTGAAAAGCTCCACTGTAGGGACACTGAAGTAACCTAGAACAAGGGCTCACCCTCCAAGCTCCTCCACAGCCTACTATCTAAGCATCTGACCAGGCCACTGGGCCCAGTAGGCAAACACTAGCACAGCATAAGCAGCTGGTACTCACCAAATGTTCTGTTCTCCCTCTGTTTCCCAGACTTATGTATAGTTAAGGTGAAGCCACACGCCGAGATTTGGTCAGTGGCTGTGAGCAGAAGTGACAGTGGTATGTGTCAGTCGCAACCCAATGCAGTTAAGAGTTGTTCTGCCTTCTGCATATCACTTTCCTTCCTCAGCCACCTCAGAGGTCCCTTGTACCAGATGATGGTTCCAGTTACTGATGGAGGAGGACCAGTCAACCCACAGCAGATTTTATGTGAATGAGAACACACTTTCGCTGGGTTAAGCTATTGAGGTGTTGGGGGTTGTCTGTTGAGGCAGTTATCATTAATGGCTGTGATTAATAAAGTGGGCAAGTGCCTCTCAGTCACCAGCACTGCTCCCGGGGGTCGGGCTGCAGCCTCTGACAGCACGGGCAACAAGGAGAAGAGTCTGAGCCCCGCAAAGTCACTCAAACAGCCAGCTGGGGTGGCAGAAAGAAGATGAGAAATGAAATGTATCTGGGCTAAATAAGGACAGACTGAAGTTGGAAAATCAGTGAAGTCGTCATGTTCTCAGGAATCACATGGTTTATACCCCTCTCTTTTTCTCTTGGGTTCTTTCTCCTGTCTTGGTCTGGTTTCATCTGCTTGCATGTGACCCCGTTTGGAGACGCCTGACTCTGCCTGATCTTTCCTGAGTGTCTGCCATCATCCAACTGGCTCAATCTCAAACTGTCTCAGTTCCAAATTCCTCTGAGAGAGAATCACATTGGTTCAGCCACCCTGCCTGTGGCTGCCCCTAGAATAAGGTGGCTATAATCTCCACCCAGTTCAATTCATCCTGGCCACAGGGAGGGGTCTCATGGCCTCAGATGTGGCTGTGAGGAGTGGGAAGCAACTTCAAATCAAAGGCCTGGGCAGAGACCTTAAAAGAGGTTTACTGCAGAACAGAATCTCTAAAGGGCCTTATGACAAAATTGCTAAAATATCCTAAAGGGTTAAGGGAGGAATTACGGTTTACAGAGAGGAAAAGACAAAGTATAAGTAGAAAGAAAAAGAATGTCAGGCCAGAAGAAGGAATTAATGCAGAAGTGAACCCCAAGTTGGAGCTGGATTCAAGAGGCAGGCTAACCCAATATCTGCAGAGGGTGCCGCTCCACCACGGACATTAAAACATCATTGAGATATGTTGGAAATATGGGGTCAGTTAATTCAGGCTTCCACACATGACATCTCACATAACCAGGGAAATGTAAATTGGTTCCACTGCTGCTGATCTAGGCAGGGTTCTCAAATAAAATTTTAAAGACTATTCTTCACCAGGGCATACATGTCTCTGTTGAGCCTTTCTGCAAGTTGCATAGAGCAGCTACAACTCCAAACCAGCCCACTGAGAGCTGCCTGAGGTTAACTCTCTGAGTCAGCAAAACCTGAAACTGGTATTATGCCTGACACAGAACTATTTAGCAAAAACAAAGGGTTTACTTTTACATACATTTCAAATCCTTTAATACGGTCTCCCAAGGAAGACACTTCTGCTTTAGGAAATCACAAAGGAGAACTGAAAAGAGAACAGAGCTATAGAAAAGTGTTTTTGTAGTATTGTTTTCACAGCACTGACTCTGCTTCTGCCAATGGAAATGAGTTAGGAAGTCGATGCGTTTCAGGATAAAACAAACGTTAATAGAAAATCAGTTTGTGGTCACCTGCGTTAAATGTTTAGAGAATATCAATTTGAAGGCATGCTAAATGATTAGCCTGTCTGGGTAAGCACCTTGGTCCAGCTCTGGCTGAAGCTGTACAGAAACAGGAAATAATTCAGTGTCCAGTCCTCAGTGATCATGATGGGGAACCATTTACCTGGGAAAATGATGACAATAAAAAATGCTAGATTGTAATTGCTAAACTGCATTGTATAAAATGTGAACTCCTAACTTATCCAGGAGACTCCTGCAAAAGAAAAGAAGGGAACAGTATTATTGAGGGAGTCTTTCTATACAGTTAACGACTTAATCCTATAATCATACTTAATTTAGGCTTAAAGACAAATTTTATGAATGAGGAAAAGAATAACACCATTTCAAGAGACTGTGGTGTACTTTATATCTCTTAATCCTCACACGGTAAACACAGATCCAAAACCTTTTCCACTCTACATGAACCAATAAACTTCCATAGACATTTAAGTGACGGTTTCATATTGATATGGCACATTTAAATGTCCTTGTTTTTTCTCTTCCTTTTTAGAATCTTCAACTCCCCACACCTGGTGTTATCTTGATGCAGTAACTACCAGCTTCAACTCAATTTGTTTAGTATTTATGAAATTAAATTGAACCATTTATGGAGAATCTGCTATGTGCAAGACAGTGTGCTAGGTATTAAATATCACAGGGACCACAAAGTCAAATAAGAGTTTAGCATCTAATACAGAAAATCACCTCTCAAGCGTGGCTGGGAGGGGAACCATGACCTGGAACTAAACGAATGCACACAGTGGGAGAGACAGATCTGTGGGCTCTGGGATGAAGTCCAGTGCCTCAGGAAGAAGATGGACCCTAAGGATATGCATCAGACCACTGATGCTGGCCAAGTCAGTCTCCGCGATCAGGAAAGGACAGCAGAATAGCAAATACCCAGCTAGGGGGAAGGGAGCACAGAGGAATTCCAGAGCAGATGAAGGTCAGACATAGGGAAATTCAGGAGCAGTGGCTGGTAACTGGGGTCCTGACCCTGAGCGCAGAGGTCTAGGGAAGCCACAGGTAGAGCTCTCTAGGCTGCGGAAGCCATAGAATGTGACCAGAGAAGCCCCAGGAGCCTGGGACAGAACCTTGGAGAATGTGCCAGTTAGGGGATGTGAGGACAAAGAAGTCATAATAAGAGGCAATGAAGACCTCAGGATATTGCAGTGCCACAGAAACTAAACAGAGGACAGCATTTTAAGGAGGAGGCATTGTTTACCAGAAAGGGCAGGGAGAGGAGACAGAGAAAAAGCCAGAGTACTGATTAGGAAGGTGTTAGAGACCTTCTGGAAAGTCCGGGTGAGGGACAGCTAAAACAATTGCCTAAGCATTTCCTTGTTCCTTTGCTTGACAATTCTTTCAGGTTTGCACAAAGGGCATCTTCATGGCAAATGACACACTCATATACAATGAATCACGTTTTCATTTTGAGAGTCGGCTCACGTGATTCCCAAATGGTATGAATGCAAGTCATTTTTAATTTCGACAGGTACTCAAGTGTGTTTCCAAACAGAATGGGAATTTTTTTTCTAACCTTGCTATTGTGAGAACTCAAAGTCATTCAGCAAATTTAATTCTTTTTTGTAATCAATTATTTTATGACAGGGAGATGTCTAAATTTCCATTTGGATCGACTACAGGAATCAGGCTTACAAAACAGTGACAGAGTAGCTGGGGACCTGCATGCAGAAAGAGACAGGGCAGTGGGCTGACCACCCTTGTGTGGGAGGGACACAGCCGTGAGGTTGTTCAGTCTCTGTGCATATTGCCAGTAGACACAGCTCCGAGGCGGCCTGTCTGGGTACAAAGTGCGGGGCGTAGAGCCTACCGAAGTCCCAGGACACACCCACATGATGGAGAGAGAATACGCCTCCTTCTTTTGTCTTTTGATGTGGGAGTTCTGAAGTATTTTCAAAAGGGCCAGTCCTTGTCAATCACACCTCATGTCATGCATGTACTTTTTAACGTTAGAGTTAGAAGTTCTGAGTTTGAAACCTCGCCCCCTTGCTTTCCAGCTGTGTGTTGAGGCATTGAGAGCTGGGTCCTATCCAGCAGGACTGTCCACAGACACCTGCTGCAGTGCTGCCAGTGCTGGGGTGTAGTGACCCTGGAGTGGCTCTTCCTTGGCTCGTGTTAACCCCTCCCAGTAAATCTGGTGCTTTTCTTGGTTTCACCTAGCCCACGTAAGTTTTCTCACTTGCAACCAAATCACAGGAACTAATGTCATTTAGATTCTTTTTCTCTCTTTTCTCCAACATAGTTTATTCTCAGATTTACCTTGAGATAATCTTTTTTTTTTTTTTTTTTTTTTGAGACAGAGTCTTACTCTGTCGCCAGGGCTAGAGTGCAGAGCTCACAGCAACCTCAAACTCCTGGGCTCTAACGATCCTCCTGCCTCAGCCTCCCAAGTTTCTGGGACTACAGGCGCATGTCACCATGCTCAGCTAATTTTTTCTATTTTTAGTAGAGATGGGGTCTCACTCTTGCTCAGGCTGGTCTTGATCTCCTGAGTTCAAGCGATCCTCCTGCCTCGGCCTCTCAGAGTGCTAGGACTACTGTGCCCGGCTCTCCTGAGATAATCTGTTAACCTCTTCTTTGAGCCTCAGTTTCTTTATCTATACACAGAGAGAAGAAAATCCCATCTTATGGGTAGGGCTTACACTATCGCATGTAAAATTATCTTGTACAAGCAGCTGTTCAATAAATGGTAGTATTACCATTATTGTTGACAAGCGATCTTCACCCCTTCAGCCTTAGTAAATACACCAGTTCAGTAAAGGAGAGCACTACAGGCTGACAGAAATGGGGAATTTAATGCTAGGCTCTTTGACATATCTACTGCAAAAGAGCAGTTATATGAGTGAAGAAAGAGGCTCACTATGGAGCACAATACATCACTTACAGAAAATGCTGAGAGAGGAGCATAGCCCAGTGGTCCACAAGTTCAGTTCCCAAAGTGCCAAATCTGAGACTTAGTCTTTGTTTTGATACATTCTTCCTGGGGATAAAAAAAAATTAAGGAAAGAAAGAACAAAAGCCCTAAACTACTAAACCATTAATGGGGTACTGGGCAGGAGTTGGGGGAGATGAATCACACATAAACTGAAGAAAGGTGAAATATAAGAAGTAGCTGAGTATGAAATTCAGCCAGCAGAAAAGAAAATGAAATCTCAAGACACCTTTTTCAGGGTTGAACACATCCATTCACATAAAGCATGAATTATGTTGTGTGTGTTCTACTTTTTTAGGTAAGGTATGAGCTTCAGAGGCATAACTTGCTGAAAAAGTAAGAGGAAAATTATGGTTTTTAAAAGCTGACCATGCACTCAGTCTGTTGACATTTGCTCCATGGTTTTATATACCACTATCTGAGAACCAAGAATATTTTTCACTATAAATGCCTGAGTGGATGTATTAATACTATGTCTGCTGGCTTTGGAAACCAGAAAGTCAACTTAAATTATCCAGGACTTAGGTGGGAGCCAATGTGGAGAACAGCAGTCAGCTGAATTTCAAAGTCTAGCTTCTAGTTTACAATCCCTTTTGCCTTAATGGATGCTAGCTGAAAGGTCCCGAGCAAAACTGGTAGATGCCTGAGAGGATAAATCTGAGAACGAAGTATGTCAGGGAAGAGAGAGAAAAAGAATACAGACAACATTAATTCATGTGATCTGGTTGCAAGTGAAAGAACCTAGTTGGGCTAGATGAAACCAAGAAAAGCACTAGATTCACTTGGAGGAGTTAACATAAGCCAAGGAGTAGCCACTCCAGGGCTGCCACACCCCAGGATGGGCAGCATTGCAGTAGGTGTTTGTGGATGTCCTGCTGGACAGGACCCAACTCTCAATACCCAACATCTTCACACCTCAGTTTTGACAGAACAAAGTCAGGTCAAGTGTTGGTTTGGCTGGGGTGTAGGGAGGGTACATTCTCTGAATAGAACATGTTTTACCAGGGACCTTCCCTGAGGGTCTTTCCCAGAGAACGGGGGTCACACAACTACCCAGCGCTTGTCTACCATATGGAAGAATGGAGAAAGAGATGGGCCAGAGAAAGAGAAACCCTCTATTGACACAGCGTCTCCAGAAACTTGTGGGTACTTACAGCACGGACTTTTATCAAAAATGGCGTTTAAGAGACAAAGAAGTTAGAAGCAACCCAAATGTCTAATGATGGACAAATGGACATATAAAACGTAGCATATACATACAATGGACTATTATTCAGCCTCCATAAGGAAGGAAATTTGACATATGCTACAACATGGATGAACATTGAGGACATTATGCTGAGTGAAATAAACCAGTCACAAAAAGATAAGTACTGTATGAGGTATTTAGAGTAGTCAAATTCATAAATGCAGAAAGTAGAATGGTGGTTGACAGAGGCTGAGAGTAGGCAAGAACAGGAAGCTACCATTTAATGCATACAAATTTCGGTTTGGGAAGATGGGAAAGTTCTGGAAATGGATATGTGCGATGGTTGCACAATTATGTGAATGTTCTTAATGCCACTGAAATGTATCCCTAAAACTTGTTAAGATGGTAAATTTTATGTTATGTATATTTTACCACAATAAAAGAAGAGAGAGAGAAAAAGAGACCGATATATATGTTATGAATGGAGCAGGCAAATAAAGAGAAAGCAAACAATTATTTTTTATATCTGAACTATTTCATAAGAGCCATTTCTGTAATGAGAGGGTGAATGTTCTCAGGTCTACTGTCACTGCACCCTTTGGCTGCTGCAATTGTAATAGGCTTCCTGATGAATTCTGAAGAAATCTCATTTACCAGTGCTTTTTCTTCGGTGAAAAATGCAAGGCCTTCCATATGTCCAAATTCTGGCTTCATGGAGCAGCTTCGTACATATCAAGAGGGCAAAGAAAGCAATGAGTGTGACAAAACCCAGGAATTAGAAAGGGACAACAGTTTGTGAGTTTCATTCTAGCAGACGATGGACAACTAATTTCTGAATTGGCCTCAATGTCATCTTTCCCCTTTTTTGGAGAGTAGACTAGCAAAAACTTCCTTTTCTCTTCCATTTTTCAAGTGTAAACAGAGGTCCATTTGATTGTCCTGAGCTAGTTTATGAATACGTTTTAAAGTTATATTATTTTCTTTGTTTTTATAATTGTGATTATAATGCATCTGTGAATTGCTAAGGGAAAATATTGATAATAATGTATTACTAGTCATTGATTTCTGTAGAAGAAAAAGGTTTACATTTAAAATTTATATTAGAGCATGGAAAGAATAAATAGGTTGATAAAATAAAAAAAAATCCAGGAACGAGTCAATTCAGGGTTTGCATCTGCCATCCTTTTTTTTCATTTTCTTATGCTTTCTTTGGTCCCCCAAAAAGCCCACAAAAGCACCCAGCAAGAAAAAGCATCGGCGCTTGAGTGTCAGTCACACAGAAAGCCCCAAAGCTAGAGACCTACAGCACTAAGACCTTTCCCCTATTCCTTCTTTTGCCATCACAATGCTGAAAATTTCAGAAACCCACAGCAATGCAGGAGAGGTCAGGACAGATTTTTAAAGATTAGTTAGCAGTGATCTGGAGGAAGGATGAATTGTAGGAGAAACTGAAGTTTTGATGTAAGACTGGACTGGACATCTTAAAATGAGACTGAATTTTACATGCCAGGATGTGGTAAGAATAGCTTATAACACTTGCTTGAACTATTATGGAGGGGTGGGAAAGGGAGTTTCAGCAGATCAGATTTCAAAGGCAATATTGAGAAATGGTAAAGTTACTTCCTACATGCACCCCACTAAATTCAGCTAGCTCAATAGCAGAATTAAGCTCACATTTAATCTTTACAACAACCCTAAAGAGAGAGAGATTATCCCCTTCCCATATAAGGAAACCAAGGTTCAAAAAAGTAAGTGAATTTACCCAAGGTCCTATTAGCAAGTTAAAGGACCAGTGTCTAAAGCCTACACATTTCCCTTTATGCCATGATATCTATTTTAATATGTGTAATGTGTACAAATACTCTTAATGAGCCAGTAGATAAGTATGAAAGAACAGAAGGCCTCCACACTTCCTTTTTGGGGTATTTGCTGGGAAGAAACCCAGGCAGAGACTGCAGGCAACACAGTGCTGCAAAGAAGATCAGTTTGCCCTCCAAAATGAGGTTTTCTGGAATGCAAGGCCTAAGGGTAAACCAGCACTCAACCAGGGCTCCAAGGCTGTCCATTACAACTGCACTACAAGTATTTATAAGTTTTATCCTTGAATTTCATCCTCATTTAGTGGGTGAGATAAATAATGGCTGGTGCTTTGTGAGTATTTATGGCTGGAGTGATGGATGGCCCGAACAATTGGAGGCCTGCTCTATCCAGTCATTAACTCTGAACTACATATTTTCCAGGCTCAACTCTGGACTTAGGTATTTTAAATAGATGGCAGATTTCCCTTGTTCTCCATGATGACAGATTCCCCTTGTTCTCCATGCTACCGTATTTATAGCCCTCGCCTCCCAAATCCTCACTTTTCCCTCTTTAGATGTCAATGATAGCTCCATCCTCTCCAGAAAACTACTGTGGAGGAGGAAGAAAAAAATTGAGACCATTATGACAATTTTTTTTTTTTTTTGGCCTTCAACTGCCTCCTCTGAATCATTCTGCCTGTGCACGGGGGTAGCATCCCATCCACCAATTCTCCTGTTAAATTCAGATTTCTTGAAGCCTAAGGTTTCAAACAGCCTGTAGGTGTTCCTTCTCCCGACACGTCACCTATCTCTTTCTTAGTAACTGTATTCAGTTCTATTTCCTTCTCTAATGGCTAATAAAAGATCTAAGAAGCAAGAATTCTTTCAAAAGACATCTCCTCCACCTATGCCAGCTATACTTAGCTACTTAGCTCTCAGTGCTTTCCCAAAGGTCAGCTTCAGGAATCCATGTCTTCTGGTCCTGATACAATTGATGCCAGTGGTTCTTAACCCTGACTGCACACTAGAATCACCTGGGAAAATGCTAAAACATACTGGGCATCACTTTACACTCATTAAATCAGAATCTCTGGATAGGTCACTCGGGCATGGGTAGGTTGTAACCACCCCGCCGCCCCGCCCCAGGTGCTTCTAATATACAGCCAGCACTGCAAACCAGTTTCCAAGGCCATGACTAATCAAAGTGCTATAGAAGACCAGTGCTGGTCAGTGATCTTTGAAACACGGATAAGAAAGCTTGTGCCAGCATCAAATATGTCACTTTTGTTCAGCTGACTTTTTTATATAGCAAGAGTGTCTCAATGAAAGAAGCAGCACATTGATTCACCCTCTGGCAAGAGCTTCTTAGCTTGTCACTGATATATAACAAAGAACTTGAAGGCTAGTTTCTTTGAGTAGCCTTTTTGTAAGCCTTTTTGGCATGTCCAAAAATCTCCAGAATTCTTTGTTTTCTGTAGGCTTTTTGGGGCCTTAGCATTAAATTCAAACATTTGTTGTTACAGTTCTGAGTACTATGTACTAAGGAGGTTATCAATGTCCAGTGAACTGCTCAGCATCCCTTTACCAGGGTTGAACTTCCTCTGCCATTGAATGCATATTGTTGTCAGATCATCACAACGTGCAGAAGACCAGATTACACAAACATTGGACCACTGAAGAAGCCGCAAGCGGCAAAGGGCTTTTAAGTGAAACATCAGGGATTCCAATGCAATGGTGATGGCATGTTCTGCCTTCTCCTTCCCTCTCCCAATCTCTCTCTGTTCTCTCACTTCTATTCTCTTCTACTCATGGAGTAGGAGATAGGAGTAGACCAATATAGAAAAGTCACTGAACAATACAGAAAAATATGGGCAACCTCAGGACAGGCTCTTCCTCTAAACTCCCAAACCAGAGCCATTGCTCTAAAAGATGTTTTCTTCTGGATCTTGAAAGTCTCATTGGGATGAAGGGGATGTGTGTTTCAAGTGTTACGGGTAAGGCTGAAAACATTGCTGAAATGTGTTAAACCTAATGATCCAACAATTTAAATAAAAGGTAGAAAGGAGTAAAATACTGTAGGTATTGAAGTCAAGATAAGCATTTTGTGGGGGAAAAGAAAGAGAATTCAAATAGATGTTTAGGGGGTCCCTAGAAGGTGGCAAGAGAAAATGAACTCTGTGTTTGGAATAAGATCTCATTTTATACTCCAAATGTCTCTCTTTTTAAAAGATGATGATAGCTTGGACTAGGGTGGTAAAAACATAGATGTGAATATAGGGATAGATTAAAAGTAGTTAAAATCATTAGTAAAAATAAAAGAGGGTTAAATTAAAAGTAGCAGAAGATGGATTGGACATCCAGAGAGTGGGAAAGTGAAAGAGGGGAAAAAAGAACCAGTTTAGAATGAAGACCATGAACATGATCTTGAACATGCTGAGGTTGGGTGCCTTGGAGACGCCCAAGTGGAAATGATGAATAGGGAGCTGGATATACACGTGTGGAGTTCCTAGAAGCTATACAGGCTGGAGATGGAATTTTGGGAGATATTAGTCAATCGTTGGTCAAAGCCATGCATGTAGATGAGATTGACTAGGAAAAAAGCGTAGAGTGAGAAGAGGCCTGTGATGGAGCTTAGAGGAAATGCAATGCAATAAATAAATGCTTATTTACATGGTTTTTGGATGTCAGACTGATCTTACTCATCTATTCAGATCCTCATTTTTCTTCTTAGTTGCACATCTTCCTTCTGTTCTATACACTCACCCTACAGCATGCTTCCTAATTTGACCCATTTAATGGGAATGTTTTCACAGATTATTTTAAATTGCTACATCAAATCATGAAGATTGAATATACAGGTAAAGAGTTTTTTGTTGTAATCAAACAAAGCTTGCAACAGAGTTAATCAGTTGCATATTTTAATGCTATGCATAATTTTTATTATGCTGCATACAAATTATTCTCAAATGGTAGGCAGTTCACAAAAATGATTGTAATCAGTGTTACTGTTACACA
>RJWJ010033643.1:0-17764 GCA_004363605.1 Indri indri | reverse complement strand
GGGGATAAAATAATAGGGACAGGTGTTCACTTAAACAAAAATCTCAAAACACATGTAAGTAGTTTGCACCTGTGCCGAAGTGCATAAACCCAGGAGTAGCCAGTGGCTAATGCCCACCGGTGTGATAGGAAGGAGCTCTTTGAATGGACAGAAGGAGGTTTACACGATCCTTTCCGCTTGCTGATACAATTTGTATGTTGCATCGCCCTGGTCACTGAACCTTCCCTTTTGTTGGATTGCTTTGCAAGAGCATTTAACGTTTCTGTGTCTTAATTGCTGCTCTTAGGAATAAAGATCATAACATTTGATACAACTTTCAGGAGTAGAGAGGAGTTGAGAGGAGAAATGAGGAAGCATCTGAAATAATGACCTCTCAACACCTGGGTAAAATCCAAATCATATCCATTCTGTAGTTTTATAATTCCCTACACTGGCACCACACTGCTCATTCCATTCTTATGAGATACTTTAGAAATACTTAAAGTATTTAGTCTATGTTTATGTAATTTCCTCATGAAATAAAAGACAAAATTTTCAAGATACTGATTACATGGACAAAAATTACCTCATATGCATAGACCAAAGCAATTGTAATAATTTCTCTAAATATGTTTCAATTTAGAATGTGTAAGGTCTATGGCATGCCCTAAAATTATTGTTTAAAGAGAATTTTGACATTTAGCAGTTAAATTAATGTTTTTTAAAAATACAGTGAGCAAAGAGAACTAAGTGGTCTGTTAGCATCAATAATAACCAAATTTGGTAATGTGGCTGTACGAAGAATAATACAGAAAGAAATTCAGCAAATCAATGTGGAAAAGACAAACAACTCCATAGAAAGTTGGAAAAAGATATGTGCAGACAGAAAAGTAATTGGTCAAAAAATATGAAAAGATATTTGATGCTCATAATAATCATATAAATATGCATTATAGCCAGAATCAAATCAAACTATTAATCATTATTCTCTCTAGTGCAGGGAGTAGGAACTGATGCTGGGTTGGAATGAAGATTGCTGCAATGTTCTTTTTTTCTCACATAGACCTCTATATTTCTGAAAAAATATTTTAAAATGAGGGTCTAGAATAATTTTCACAAGAACAAGATATAACGGGCTAGATTATACGGATGGAATATAGCAGCCATGAAATTATGGGGTAGCCTGCATGCTAAGAAACTTCAATGAATCAAGATGGTTTTCATAATAATTAAGCAAAGATTCATAGATATTTTTGCTGTGAGTTTATTTATGTGCCTATGTGTGTGTTGTTATCATTTTGTGGGGCATTGGGAGCTTATATGTTTCCATACAAGGTGTGAAGCCTAGCTGACAGGTTAAGAAGAGTCTTCCTCAGGTGGCCAACTATCTTGGTCTGCAACGGACTGAGGGGTTTCCAGGGATGTGGAACTTCCCTAAAGTCCCTGGAAGGTTCCTGGCAAGCCAGGACACAGATGGTCACCCAGCTCTCTCTGGGCTCTCCTCACCTTTGCTGCTTATTTAACATCATTGCTCCTGCTATTAAACATTAAATGGGAGGGGCTTGCATCCCTATATAAGCATCAAGTCTGTAATTCTATTTATTTACCAAATATTCATACCTTGGGCACCACATGCATCCATGACAATGATGGCAGACATTGTAAAGTGGGTGTCAGTTTAATTTTCATTGCATATTGTAGTCATCCATGTCCAGCGCAGTGAACTTGACCAAGAATGAGATAGAGAGAGGCTATGGGCTACGCAAGTTATGCGTCTATGATTGTTTCTTTGATTGTTGCAAAAACCATCATAATTCAATGAAGTTCCTGAGCATGCAGGCTACCACATATTTTTATGGCTGCTATACTCCATCTATACAATTCATCCAATTATATCTCTTTCTTATGAAAATTATTCTAGACCAGGGGTGGGGAATCTGTGACCTTAAGACCACATGTGGCCTTCTAGGTCCTTATTAAGTGCAGCCTTTTGTTAAGTCCAAATTTCACAGAACAAATCCTTTTATTTTTATTAATACAGTTTTTTTCTTATGTATTTATGTTTTATTTTTAAAATGAACATATTTAATACATTAACTGACACACTAGAAAAAAAAATTTTCCTTGGGGCCACAGTGTTTTATTAGGAAAATAGAATAGAAACTTTGAAAACAAAATGATCCTTTCTAATTTAGCGAAAAATTTTGTATTTTTTATTTTTTTCTGTGCATGAGTTATATGCAATTTGAAAAATGGTTCATGCAGCTCCCAAGGTAAACAGATGTGCAAGTTACATATGCTTCATGAGGCCCCAGTCTCAAAACTAGTGTGAGTTAAATACAACTCACATGGCAGTTAATGTATTAAAATACCAAAGAATAAAATAAGTTTCAACAAAATAATCCTCCCAGATTGACCACCACAATCAGAACATAAGCAAACCATAAGGGCTAAATTGACGGCTGCTCCACTCATGATTTTGTTCTAAATTCGCCCGACTGACTGGTGCCACTACCGCACGAGGCTGGTTGGTGAGAATTTAAGGGGGTTGAGTATGCCAGTCTGTTATCAGCTTTTGACAATGGTGCACCATGTTTCTGTTTGAAGTGGAATATGTGAATAGTTGCACAGTTCGACAGTATTTTTTAATTCTGTCTCCTTAACAGCCCATCATGTCAAAGAAGACCAAGAGAACACTGAAGTAAGAAAACAGACTTTTTAATGAGGATTGGGAATTGCAATATTGTTTCTGCAAAAGATAAGATGATTTGCTGATTTCCTTGCTTTGTGATACTGCAATATCAAATTAAAGAAATTCAATGCTCATCAGCATTATAACACTCATAAGGACCACAAATACTTTAAATTAGAGGGAGAGGTACAAAAGGTTTTATTGCATAAGTTAAAAGGTGAAAAGCAAAACCAAAGACAATTCTTTCAAGCAGCAATAAGACCTGGAAATAATGCCACTGAAGCAACTTACAAGGTAGCTTATATACTTGGGAAAAAAGAGAAGCCGTTCAGTGATGCAGAAATTGTGAAAGAATGCACTGTCGAACTTGTAGGATGCTTAGACCCTAATAACGTTTCAAAGTACAAACAACTGCCTCTTTCAAGGAGAACCATAACTGATCAGCAGCATGAATTAGCCTTCAACTTAACAGAACAACTTCATGCTCAAAAGGAAAATACATGTTATTCAATCACTTTGGATGATCAACTGATACTACTGATTCAGTTCAGGTTTTACACTTCATTCAGGTCATGACAGAAAATTTTCTTTGCTGCAAAGAGTTACTCGCTTTGGGCACTCTTGTGAATAGAACACAGGGAATAGATAGATAACTTCAACAACTTTTAAGATAAATGTCATGAAGTTGGACTGAATTTAATAAATTTGGTGAGTTTATGTACAGACCGTACACCTTCCATGACAGGAAAACATGAAGGGTTTGTTGCATAGATAAACAAAGTATTAACAGATCCAGATGCTCTCATTTCTTTTCATTGTATCTTGCATCAGCAAAATCTCCGTGCTAAAGGTACTATTTTAAGTGACACTTTGTAATAAGTTATAAGTATTGTTAACTATATTCATGCAAATGCAACACGGCATGGTCAGGTTTGTAACATGCTAAAGTTGAATGATGAGATATTCAGTGTGGATTTGCCATATCATTCTAAAGTGTGCTGGCTATTGCAGGAACAGATGTTAGTCAAAATTTTACCTCTGTGAGAACAGATAGTTAAATTTTATGAAAAACAGAATCAGCGATGTGAATTATTAAAAAAAGATTTCTATAGGAATGCAGCATTTCTGTGTGATATCATGTCAAATCAAAACAACTTGAATATCTATTTGCAAGGTAAAACTAACTCTATAGATGATATGTGGCAAAAAAATCCAAGCATTTCAAAAAAAAAGCTGTCTTTTTCAAAACACTTCTTCAAAAGGAAATTTGAGGTGAGCATTTTCCTCAGTTAGCAAAAGTCATTGATGAGCAGGATAATATATGAGATTCTTTCGAAGAATTCACAGCTGTTATAGACCTATTAATTGGAGAATACAACAGAAGGTTCACTGACTTTGAGAATCATGACATCACACTCAAATAGCATGCTGATATCACCAAGGCATGTAAGGAACTACAGATGGAATAGATTGAGCTCTCAGTAAATGACATTTTAAAGTCATTATTTGATGCTAAGAAAGATTCAATTGAAATACAGAAAAATCCAGTAGAATACCCACACCTTTGGCAACATGCCAGAAAAATTATTTCTTGCTTTTCAACCATTTATTGCTGTGAATATACATTGTCCTACCTAACCTTAATCAAGATGCCCTAAGTTCATAGATGACTGGTACCCATCTAAAGGATCAACTGAAACTGAGGACCTCCATACTGCAACCAAATATTCAAATGTTTTCAACAAAAAGCAGACACAACAGTCATTAAAAGGTTAGTTAACTTTAAAATTAACAAATAGTTTTCAATTTTTGAAATTATTAGGTACATAGCTTCTTGAATGTGGCCTTATTTGATTACAGCTAAATTAATGCTGCCTTCCAACGTGAAAATGTTCCTCACCTCTGTTCTAGATGCTTATTTTAAAAGTTCTGGGGTATGTCTTTTACCCTGATAATACTGGAAAAATTGTGACATTGGAGCATTTACCCAATCAGGTAGCCTAAGTGACATGTTTTTATAAATAGTGCTTTCTTATGGTAAAGTAACATTTCTGCATGTATGTAACCACGTTTGCTGGGGGAAACAATTGTTTTCTGTGCCCATATCTAGTTTGTCTTGGAAGTGAATGAACTCTTCCAGGGGAATAGATACATGGAAGGGACTATTATTTTGGTTTGCTGTGTATCGTTATCAATGTCTAAAAGAAATTCTGTAGCTTACATATGTACTTCATGATAGCTTGCTTTACTTGCTATAATAACGTAAAGAAGCTTGCTCAATTTGATTAATTAATTAATTTATTTATTTATGTGAGTTCTACACCTGTAAGCAAATAAGAAAATAACAAATATTAATAAATTAGTAAATGTGGTTTGTTGCCCTAGGTATATTTCCATGCCTGGATACTTTATTGAAATGGAGAAACAACAAAAAACGAAAGTCCTTATGCCTTTAAAACTGTTCCTTGAAATTTCCATATTGAAACTACATTCATTGGATATTTTCCTCTGATATATTTATTACATTTTTGTTAAACAAATAAGGAATTTATTTACTCAAGTAACTGGAAGTCTAGAGGTGAGTCGGTCTCTAGGGTCAGCTTAACCCAGTGGCTACTGCCTCTGTTGTCTGTATCTTCTTTCATTTCCTCCTCAGTGACCTCCATACATGTTGGTCCATTCGCAGGCTGTTTACCTCCAGGTAGCAAAGTACTCATAGCAGGTTCTACACATCAAAATATCTAGAAAAAAATGGACAGAAGCCCACTGTTCCAGGCTCCCAAGCAATAGTTCTGCGATTTACCTGATTGGACCTTTTAAATCCTGTGAGTACACTTGAACTTGACTGTAGTCAAGTAGGGTTTGAGTATGGGGGCAGCTTCTCCCAAAGCACATGAGTCAGAGTGTACATCAAAATTAAATAACTGCTGATAGGGTTGGGGGAGGAGAAGAATGGACCAACATTGTCCACCATGGGCACTGGGTGTCATATGCAGCATGGCAGAAGGTGGGCTAGAGGTCAGAAGGTACATAGGGTGGAGACACAGCAGAGGGAAGCTAAAAAGAGAGAGAGATTTCTATTTAATTTCACCCTGGATATCACCTACATCCTTCCTCTGGGAACTCCAGACAACAGGACTGCAAGTTTAATACATTTGTATTTGTTTACTCTTTAATTTGACCTACTGATTAGTTAGGATAGGCCAACTACTCAAACCAACCAACACAAAACTTTAGGGGCTTAACATAATAAAGTGCCTCTACCATTCAGTGCAGGTCAAGGGACCTTCGCCAAGAAGTGACTCAGGGATCCAGGCTCCATTCATCTTGCAGAGACAACCATCTTTGAAATGTGACAGAAAAGAATAGAGGATTGTATATGGGAGACTTTTATGGGCCAGACTTGGAAGAGAAGTATATTACTGTCATTTACACTCTGTTGGCCAGAAGCCAGGCTCATAGTACTACTTAACTGCAAAGTGGGTCTGGGGAATGTATTTATTTATTTATTTTATTTTTTTGAGACAGGGTGTCACTCTGTTGCCCGGGCTAGAGTGCTGTGGCATCAGCCTAGCTTACAGCAACCTCAAACTCCTGGGCTCAAGGGATCCTCCTGCCTCAGCCTCCTGAGTAGCTGGGACTACAAGTGTGCGCCACCACGCCCGGCTAATTTTTTCTATTTTTAGTTGTCTGGCTAATTTCTTTCTATATTTTTTTAACAGAGATAGGGTCTTGCTCTTGCTGAGGCTGGTCTCGAACTCCTCACCTAAAGTGATCCTCTGGCCTCGGCCTCCCAGAGAGTTAGGATTACAGGTGTGAGCCACCATGCTCAGCTGGGAATGTGTTTAAATGAGAACCCAAGAAGAAAAAAGAAAAGGGAACCAGTCAATCACGACAGTCAGCCACAAATAACTATCATGTGTAATTTCAGAAAATCATGGTTGTCCAGGTCATCTGAATTAAAAATATGAATTGAAAAAAATATAATGGCAATGAAGAGAGAAGGAACATTATCATGGCCTGCTAAGTTATCCTGAAATAAGCCAATAAATCAGTCTATGGAGCATCTCTGCTTGCATTTTTAAGTCAAAGAATCACAAAAACAGGACTAGAAAAACAAAGTGAAGAATTTCATTATAATATAAACTCATGAGAGTTCTGAAAACCAAAACTCTGCAAGAAAGTTGCACTGAAGTTGGAAAAGTTCATATTTTAACAGAATATTAGAATATTGTCCTTATAAAATAATTTTGTCTGACTTCCAAAGTGCAACAGAATTCTCTTTCCATCATGTAGAATCTATGATACAAATGATGTCAATGCCTGATAAAAGGGGGACCTTTTTAAACCTCAGTCTTCTGGAATGCATTTGCAACCATTTACAGCAGACTGTTTCACAGAACCAGTTATTGGATGCATGCAATAGTTTTAACAGTTTCTTCATCTATCAGGAAAGCTTACCTAATTACAGCTTATCTAACCTGGAGATCATGGGACAGTTAGGTCTGAGTTTAATTGTAAACATGATTGAACTCAACTTCATTTAACTTCTACCCTTATCTTAGCTTGCATATGTAAGATACAATACAAAGGTCCAGATTGAGTTCTATTTTCTCTGTGAAACTTTCCATGTCTCTTCCATGTCTCAGAGCCATGTCCCTTTTCTGATACCATGAATTCATTTATGAGGAAAATGTTTATTGAGTTCTTATCAATTAGCAAGTAATGGCAATAAAGTAGTAAGTGAAATAGGCATAGTCCTTGCTCTCATGGAGCTCTTGCTGTGGAACTCATTGTTATGTATGTATTTTTTGTATGTAGATCATGCTTTCAAACATCTTGAAGATAGGAAATGCTGTGAGGTTTCTAGAAGCCTGTATAGGTTCTACATTAACCCCTACTACTCACAGGTGCTAAATGAGAAACTAATGAATTGTTATCAAGTTGAGATAACTATGTATGTCTCCTCTAGCTTAATGAAAACATAAACCACTGAAAGAAGGAAGTTTCACAATTGATTTTACTTCTGGTAGTATCTATATGAATAGACTTCTCATTTTTGAGTCTTCTTCTAATGATTTGCTCATTTCTTTTCCTATGACAGCTCTAGTGGCTGAACAAATGACAGAGAAAAAAACACATTCACTTACACATTCACTCCAGCCATGTCCTCATACTGGTCAATGCCCTGTGAGCATTACTGTAGGCTCAGGGGACAGACACATATGCAAGACCCCAAAGGCACAGTGACCAATCTTAAGTATATTATAAGCAACATTTACCATTTTTCCTGACCTCTGACCCACAAAAACTAGAGGATCTAGAGTGCATGAGTTCATTTCTTCAAATGGATCCCTGGGACTCTTGATTTCCGGGTGAACCCATAGAAAATAGTTACTGAAGACTCGCCATTTATAAGACACTCTGCTTGGCAAAGATGAAGAAAGTAGCAGCCTTTACATTAACGAGGTTATTAGCACATAGAGGAAAAAGGCATATCTAACCAGCAGCAACACAGAGGTGTAGGGCACATTTTTTCTGATATAGAGAAAGAATTCTGGAGTTGCAGAAGTGCAAGGGAGATGGTAGTTCTTGCAGACAGTGTGATCAAGGGAAGATTTTCTTAAAAATGTGACAATGCATAAAGTTGTACACATGCTTCCCATCCTCTAGGGACCATCTTTAAAACAGAAGGTCTTCTATATATGAAATTCCAATAGATACATTTAAGCTGCTTTCAAGTAAAGATGTTGCTGTGCATATTTGCCCAGGAGCATCTTTTTGCTTTTCTTTAATCTTGTGTTCCCTCTTCTCATATCCTTGGGCCTCATAACTCTGGTTCTCAACATGGGCTTCAATGTCTGACCACATACATTTCATCATTGCCTTGTCCTCCTCTTCCCCTAGTCTATCTCTCTGTCTCTCTCTCTCCCTCTCTCTCTTAATCTCTCTCTTTCTGTCTCTGTGTGTGTATATGTGTGTATGTGTGTGCACGTGTGCTTTACAAACTTCCTTTCCTGGCTTTCTGATATCAACTTTCTGTGTAACCTGTGTAGTAACCCAATTCTCTTGCTGTGATGATTTCTGGATGTTGACATCTAAGTGGGATTTTATAGAAACAAAGACTTGATATTTTGAAAGGAACAAATGCTTTCTAGGTCAATTCTTGAGGCTTTAAGTTCCTCTGCAAAATGGTTGTCAGGTTGCTGCCTAAATCCCTTTAATGACGGAGAACACATAGCCAAGTGTGGAAGCCAATGCTACTTCAGAGAGATTTGCCATGAGTGCTCCTTTCACCTTTAAGCTGAAAGTTGACTCTTTGTATGTTACACCAAGTCATTTAAAATTTTGTAATATGGAGCTACACATTTGTGTGTCTCATCATGAATATAGCTCGAATATTGAAAGGCAGCTTAGAGTTCTTTCTGTCTGTGCCATTTAAACATCCTTAATTCCTTCAGCCTGTGGTCCCCAAGCCCCAGGCCATGGACCAGTACCTGTTAGGAACTGGGCTGCACAACAGGAGGTGAGCGGTAGGCCAACAAGAGAAGCTTCATCTCTCATCTGTATTTACACCCACTCCCCCTCACTTGCATCAGCTCACAAGCTCCACCTCCTGTCAGATCAGCTGCAGCATCAGATTCTCATAGGAGCACGAACCCTACTGTGAATTGCACATGTGAGGGATTTAGGTTGCGTGCTCATTATGAGAATCTAATGCCTGATGATCTGAGGTAGAGCCGAGGCCGTGATGCTAGCGCTGGGGAGCAGCTGCAAATACAGATTATCATTAGCAGAGAAGTTTGACTGTACAATAAATGTAATGCACTTGAATCATCCTGAAACCATCTCCCCCACCCACTGGTCCATGGAAAAAATGTCTTCCATTAAACTGGTCCCTGGTGCCAAAAAGTTTTGGGACTGCTGCCTTAAGCCTTTCATGAACATGTTTTCTTTTATAGGCCATCCATCATTCTGGTCTTCTCGCTTTTGAAAGTTTTTGATTCTGTCATGTAGAAAAGAATGGAACTCACTTCTCTTTGTGTGGTATCATTAACGCCAATATCACCTTGGCATATTGGCTTCCACATCACCCTGATGGACTGTATCAAGCTTATGTAGTTAGCTGTGGATAAACAACGCATCATATACTTTTTATTTCACCTAATTAAATGTCATCATTATAGATGGGACCGATTTTTCTGGCTCATTATGACCTTTTGACTCAGAGGCTATTAGCTCTGTAGGTACGAGAATGAGACACAGCAGTGTAAAACATTTTGTTTCACCTCAGATTTCACATGTGTTGGGGAGGCAATGGGAGTGGAAATGTATGTTGTAAAAACTAAAACAATGTTCATTTTGTTTGAAATACAGACTTAGCAACCTTAGCAACCTAAAATGAAAATTAAAAATTGACATATAAAAATAATGATCAAATTTAATTTATTAGAAGTTATTAAAGTATCATTAATAATTTCTGTCAATTTTACCTAAGATCAGAACCAAATTTTCTTTCCCATTACCAAATGATAGGAGAGGTTGTTTCCCCAAAATTGTATATTACTATGTGAAGCAAATACTCTTCCTCAAAAACTACTCCAGTTCAACATGAACTAGACTAGACTCACTTACATATTTACTGCTCATATAAACTGTGACCCTTCATTCTTTACTCATTCCTACAAAAGTCTGTTTCACTAAGAAAAGAAGCTCTGCAACTTGCTAAATGTTTCTGGCAAAGCAGGAGTTACCAAAAGCCAAGTTCTTCCTCCCATTCCAGTCTTGGTAGGAGAAGGACTTTCAGAAGCCACAGGGAGGCCTTGAAACTCTCCACAGTGCTGTGCTGCCTTAGCCCCGATGCCCCCTCGCAGGCCCCCAAAGCCAGGCTTTCTGCATTTGCGTGACTTGGCTGCAACGTTTTGCTCTGCAGAGACACCTGCACGTGGTCTGGCCACCTCCGAGCATCCAGTGGCGGGGAACGGGTCACTGGCTCTTCACAGATAGGAGAGTTCCCTGCTGCATTTTCTCAAGATCAAAGAGAAAAAAAACGTCTCTGTGATTCTCTGAGGCTCTTAATAACTATCCCAGTGGTTCCTACTAGAGCCTAGATAACACTAAATTCAAAGCAGAAAAAAAAATTCAGAAGAAGCAATTTTGAAATCTCATTAGTGTTCGCGATAGCTCTTTTACACACTGATATTTTCTACAAAAATTAAGAATACTTAATAGATCCAGTATTCTAAATTTCCTATAATTAGTAGAGTGATTCTGTGTTGCATGAAAAGAGAGGTCACAGTAATCATGATTATTTTATTCACTACCAAATTCTGTGGTCTGATGATGTCAATGGTTAATAATAGACTCACGAGGAAAGGGTATGCATTGTGTATACATTTTTTGATATAGAGTATGTGTAGTACACACTTTACAAAAACAGAAATATGAAATAATCTTTCGTAAATTCCATATAGCTAATGGATTCTCACAGACGCTTTTGCTGATTTTTGCAAATTCCTCTATCTGTAGTCAAAGTATGATTGCAATTGACAAAGGAGTGTAATCCCAACATAAATATTGATTAGTATTTTTAGTTATGTTAACAAGAAGAAAAGGATACAGTGAAGATAAATATTAAAACTTTAGTCATTTGTCAGGGCAATGAAATGAGCAACTTCTTTCCTGAATTTGATGAAAGGTTTTGAATACTAGAAGAAACTTTCTTCAGTTATCGTGCTACTTACAATGTAACAGTTATGTACAAGATGTTCCTTTTACTTAATTCGATTTATTAACATTTTTCCAGCACTTTCTTAAGATGAGACAAACAAAATTATAAAGCCCTGATTTATATTGTTTGACACTTTCTGTGGTGTAAATACTCCCATCGGGCTAATTTAGGCTACATCTCTGACATCACTGAGCAGAGTTGGGAAGAGATACACAGTAGCACTACAGCTAGGCAGCTTTTCCACCATACAGAAACAATGGAAATAATCTCAAGAACACAGATAATAGTAAGATGAAGTAAAATAATTAAAAAGCAATGTGTTTTAAGTATTAGTCTTTGTTTTAATACAATTGATTTAATTGTAAATTTATATAATTTAGTTTTTGATATCTGTTTTAGACAACTAATTTGCAATATTCCTTAAAATGTAACAATGGGCTTTCCTGAGCCAGAATAAGCCACTCTACACACCATTGGGTACCCCTGTTGTCTAATAAGCATATTTTGGCACTGAATATATACTGTTATGTATATGTTGAATATACAATGTTAGGCACTGAATGTATAATGTTAGTTATCAGTGCCTGTGCCAATATCTTATTTCTTAAAGCTCTCAACATATGGATAATACCTTCCCCATGTGAAATGGCCAATAAATAAATGTGTTGATCAATTGATAAGACTCTACTTCTCCTTTACTTTAAGGCAATAGAAAAGTGATTAAAGGGTTGTCTTCAAAGCAGACAAAGCTGAGTTCAAATGTTGGCTCTGTCACTTACTAGATATGCAGAACTAAAGAAGCGGCTTCAAATTTTTAAATGGTGATAATATTAACAACAACATTAAGGGTTGCTATGATCAGTAACTTAGACACTGTATATAATGTATGTGTTTGGCATATGTTAAGCACCTACTAAATGTTAAGTATTGTAAATTTTGAATGTGTGCTCTTCATATGTTTTTATGGCATTGAATTTCTTCATCTATAAAACAGATTGATTGATCATTCTTGCTACTTCCAAATCATGTCAGCCAATGACTCAATAAGGTTGTGAATGTTACTCTGTAACTCGGAGAGTGAGGGGCCCACCCATGAATTAGGGAGTTATTTTATTCCATACCCACTGCCGTGGCAGAGAAGTTGTATATTGACCCACCTTCTAACTTATAAGAGGTTGTTTCAGTATTAGAGAATGTTAAGATGTAAAGGGATAAAAAGAAAAAAAAATGAACTTTCTTGCAGAAAACAGAGACAAAAACCTTCTGCCAATAAAAGAGCAAAGAGGTAGCAAAGGATGAAGGAGTAGATTGTGTTTTCTGCCAACACAACACCATCCAGGTGGAGGATGTGCAGTGTGTGAGAGGCCTGCCTCTTTCCCTACTTTAAAATGGAATTGCAGGTCTGCAAATGAAATGGACAGGAGTTTTCCATACACTACTTACAATCCTTTTCCCTGTGGGCTAGGAAATTGTAAGGGCTATTTGTGAAATGCCTGTGAACGAGAATATTCAGATATACTGACTGTATCTTAAGCTTAACGATCTTACATTGTTTAAGAAATAAACTAATTTTTAAAGGAAAGATGAAGTAAATAGGGTCTTCCATTGGTTCAATGATATTTGTTAACTACTATGCACATTTTCCTTGAGCTAGTATAATTAAACTGAATATTTTATACTTACAAGCCATTAGGGTAATAACAATAATTATAGTGTTTGCTTGACTGAATTATATAAGATCGAAATATAATTTCCCCAAATTCTAGATGCATTGGGAAACTTGAAACCAGTAATAATAAAAATGTTCTGTTTGTGATGACCAGAGTCTAAGGGAAAAGCCTCTTATGTAGGTTATGTCGTTATCACATACCTTAGATGGTTACTCACCTCAGGACAAGTCTTAAAACTGGGCAAATACTGAGTTTTGGGTGATTATGAGGACATCTCCACAAGCATCCGTGAGCCTGGACAGCTGTGGCCCTGGCTGCAGAAGTCACCATTCCCCATTCCAGTAACACTTTTTAGACTGTGATATTAGACATTGTTACTAAACCTTTTCCATTATCTTCCTGCTGCCAATCCCTTTATTGTAATGTGGACATCTCCCCTCCAGCCCCTCAGTCTGCCCCATTTCTACATAATATTCAACACCCAATTTAAGTCCTCTCACATGATGCTTTTTGGTGTTGTGTCATGCTAAACATGTGAGCTTCTAACCCAGCAACCTGAGTTCAAATCCTAACTGTTCATTCCTAGCTGTGCTACCTTGAGAAGTTAATGCTCACAATCTCTGCTTTATGAAATGAGAATGACAACAACTTCTTACCCAGAGGACTACTATGAGGGTTAAATGGGTTGGAAAATATAAAATATTCAAGACTTTGCCTGTGTAAAGTTGGCATTCAATGATTATTAACTCATTTTTTTTCTCGCCAAGCTCCTGTGTGCTTAGAGTTTATATAAACACATTTTGTAGTTAATCACTCAAACATCTGCCATGTGTGGGAGCTCCCTTGGGCGCTGGTCAACAAAGTGGTGAGCAAAGACGTTGCCATCACAAAGCTAATGTTCCAACAGGAGAGACACACCGTGAACTAGCAGGTGCATGAATATATAATACCACGGTGGATAGTGACACAAATAATGAAGGGTGTAGAGTGACAGTGAGGGGGATTGAGAGGGAAGGGCTCTCTGAAGAGGTGCCATTTGGGCAGAAGTTAAATGACATATGAAGATGTGGGGAAGGAATAAGTGAGGTGAAGGGAGTTACATGCCCAAAGGTGTTGAATCAGGAATGAGCTTGGCATGTTCAAAGAGGATGCAAGAAGATTTCTGTGGCTGAAGAGAAATAAGCAAGGTAGAGAGTAACAGAAGATTAGGTGAGAGAAAATAAGCAGGCATCATGCTAAGGATTAGTGTTTATAAGTCTCTTTATAGGCCATGCTCTAGAATTAATATTTTACATAGAATGATATCACCTGGATTCCATCATATAAACAAACATTAAAGATGCTAAGGACACAAAATGATGAGTGGAAAAGGAGTTAAGAAGAGGGGACTCCCCCTACCTCCTTGTGGAACTAGATTTCAGCTATTGTGGGGAGTGTCCCGGGGAGACAGGGGTATCTGAAAAGCAGTCCCAATGATGCCTGCTACTGAGAGGAGAGCAGGCCCTCAGTCACTTAGTGTGTCTTGGTTTATGGGCAAATGGATTTAGAAAACAGCCTGCTGGGTATCTAACTTGTTGCTAAGTAGATGAGCTGCAGTGCCCCAAAATGAAGTTGTGACTTGATAAATGGAAACAAGGAATAATTCTGAAAGTATATAAGAAAGAAAGATCAAAGAAAAAAAAGAAAAGCTTGGTGCGAAAGGAGAACAAAAGACTCAGTATTTCAAAGATCTTTGCAAATATGAATCAATTCAAGCCTCCCTTTTTAAAAAAGATTATTTAAATTTACATTTCGTTGCTAATATTTTACAGAATACTTCTTTTCATAAATATGAGGTTAAACAATATAATACAAATAGAAAAAAGGTATTATTTTAGGGTAATCTATTGAGTTCAATAAGGACAATAAGTATGAAATTATATGGTAATAATACTATTAAAAGATGACATGAAAATATTTATAATGTTCAAAGATAACATTTCATGTCATATCTTCTCTTATGCTAGCTGTCTAGCATGCCTTGAAGTATTTGGACACATACCTTTTGGCCTTTAAGAACAGGTGTCTGCAGTAAATTTGAGTTATCTTTAGAAAAGAATGTTGTTTATATTGTTAATAATGGGATGAAAATAATAATAGTAACAACAAAATACCTAACTGTGGCCACCACCTGGCATTCTCACCCTTGTCTAATCTCCTTCTCTTGAATGTGGACTGGTCTTCTTGATTCATTTTCAAGGAAGAGAATATAGCAGAAGTGATGGAATGCTACCTTGGAGATTCAGTTACACAAGCATGGTGGCTTCCATCTTGGGCTCTTTCTCTCTCTTCTCTGCTCCTTCCCTCCCCTTCTCTCCTCCCTCTCTCCTCCATTTATCCTCTCTCCCTGTTCTCCCCAGGCCCCTTCTCCCTTATACCAGGAGAAGCAACCCCCACGCTGTGAGCATCCCTATGAAGAGGCTCCTGTGGTATGGTCTGGAACTGAAGGCTCTTTGCCCAGAGCCCACAGAAACTGGGACCCCCTCCACCCAGCAACCTGTGATGAACTGACACCTTCCAACAACCATGCCACATGACTGAGCTTGCAAGGGGGCTCTCTCCAATGGAGTGATAACAAGCCCCCCCTCACTCAGCCCCTGATGCCCAGTGGGGCAGGTGGAGGCTCCACTCCCCACGAGGTGCCCAAGGTGGCCTGCCTTCTCGCCACCTCTCAGAGCTCTCCCATTCCTTTTGTGCTTTGTCTGGGGCTTTTTAGTTGCAAGGAGGATTTGGGGCACAGCAGTCTCTCTCTGTCTCTGCAGACCCAGAAGGCTTCCTCTCCTTGTCTTCATAGCACACGTCTTTACCTCTTTGTAGGTTCTAGTTTTGAAAAATCATGCAAAAAGCAACAAAGATATTCCCAGGAAATAAATATCTACACATTCCAAGTAACATTCTTTAATGGGCATATTCAATCTTGCTTTTCTTTCATAATTCAACTACATAATTCCCAATTATACATGGCTAGAAAAAGTCCCTCTTGGTGACAGAATGCAAGTAAGTCCATATATACTCCTGACACAGTTTAATTTACCTTGCGTCCATTACTCCACCTTCTTTGGCTTTTCCATAGTAAAATCCTGTGCTCTCCTATCTTTACCTTACGGCTTCTCTTTGAAGCCACATCAAACTTTGTAACCTCTTATCCTAGACCGGGTCCCAAGGCAGGTGCCTACTGGATGTAGCTGCAGGCAGGTACTTATCTCTTTAATGAGGCATTTACTCATAATTGGTGCAGGTTGAATGTCTAACTTAGCTGTAAAAGAAATAAAATCTTCTGCTCACCTTTTACCAAATTTGTGTCTTTTAAAACTGAGACAAAATGAAGAATTTTGTCCTGTATTATTCTTCCAATTCTGTGACTTCTTTTCCAATCTGCCAGAAATTTGATTTTCTTGGATTTTTGTGGGTTGGCCGCTTTCTGAATTCATCCATCTAATGTAGTTGAAATGGAGGCATTTCGTCTCAACAACTGTGTTTAACTGACTTTGGAAGAAAAACGCTCCCTGTTTTATTCTGATCTACATAGCTAACTATACTGTAATTTTTGATTATCTCGTTTATGAATAATGTCATCACACAATCTATGAAGTGGTAGATGTATAGGAACACCCAATATTAACATACGTAGGGGATAGTCATGAGAGAGTTTAATTCCACACTATTCGTTGATTGAAGAAGAGGTTCAGTTGTACCAATATGCCGAAACTGGTGAAGAATGATATTTTGTATTTTCCTATCCTCTCTGAAAATTATAGCACAAGAAATCAATGCAAATAAAAACATGTGGGTAATATTTCTACCACATAAGTCTACAAAGTTCAAGTGCTGTTACTATCCAAATGGCCATTAAAATTCTCTTGAGAGGTAAGATATCCTCATCTTCTTTTGTCAGTCTCTTCTTTAACTCCCTATTTAAAAAAAAAAATTTTTTTTAAATTCATGCTACTATTGCTGAGGGTGATATTTTTGAATTCCTTTTTCTGATGTGAGTACATTACCGCTTTTGGTTAATAACCGAAAATTGTTTTTCGCTAAATTCAACAATGTAAATATATTTTTCCTATGCTATTTTTCTTTCAGTGAAAATGTCTCTCAGATAAATAGATGATTTTTTATGATGTATAATAAGCATTGTGTGTCATTTTAATTTGGGGTTCTAGTAGCAGTGAAGAATTGATCTCGTCCATACTTCTCAATCCTGGCCACATATCAATATTAAAAAACAACCTTAAAAAAAATACCAGTGTCTTGGGTCAACCCCTAGAGGTTCTGTTTTAATTGTTCTAAGTAGGAGACAAAGCATTGTTTTATATTAAAACTCCCAAGTGATGCTACGGAGCATCCGGGTTGAGACCCAGCGATGTGTGCTGACCGGCAGAGTGTCCCTTAAAAGCAGATGTGTGTTTACAAAGTGATTGATCGTCCATATGAAAATCAAAAGTGTTATGATTAAGGCCGGGCGCGGTGGCTCACGCCTGTAATCCTAGCACTGTGGGAGGCCGAGGCGGGCGGATCGTTCTGAGCTCAGGAGTTCGAGACCAGCCTGAGCAAGAGCGAGACCCCGTCTCTACCAAAAAAAAATAGAAAGAAAATTAATTGGACAGCTAAAAATATATACAGAAAAAAAATTAGCCGGGCATGGTGGCGCAT
>RJWJ010033642.1:0-17761 GCA_004363605.1 Indri indri | reverse complement strand
GTGTTTTTAAAAAAGTTGGAGAACTTACATTGCCTGATTTCAAAAGTTAGCATAAAGAGAAATGACATTGGCAAAATCCATGGAGTAGGTAGCTTCTAGGGCCCATTTCTATACAAAAACAATTTAAAAATAAGCAGAAAGTGTCAGAATCAACTTGTTGGAACTCTGGAAAACAGTCAGAGGTTGATAGGAACCAAATGAATGCTAGGTAAAGGACAAGCCACCCTGAAGATAGTAAGAGAGCTTTAAGGCACTCGTACTTGTCCTTGTGCCACCCCACCTCCCTGCTCTTCAAGATAGCAGCCAATGTTCCCAGTGTGGGGCCCCATGCCTGGCTGTGGAGGGAGCAAAACAAATCTTTTCAAAGAATTGTGTTTGTGCCTTTGAACCTCTCTGGAGGTTAGAAGAAGAAGAACTGATGACAGGTGCTTTGCTTTGTTTCAACTAAATTGGAACTTTCTCAGGAGGAAAAAGAGCTCTGCAGAGGGCAGTCCTTGAAATCATTGAAAGGCAAATGAACAACCCCTCTGTCACCTGGGGCAAAGAATTACAATAAGGCAAACAAGATACATATGGAAGCCTGGGGGAAGAGATGAGAAGAGAGATTCTTTGAGAAGTAGGGTGATGGATGAAAAGCTCCTGCATATCTGGGGAACATATATTAGGTAATTTCAAAGCCAAGCACTTGCCCAAAGTAGGGCACGTGCTCAGAAAAGTCCTAAAAAGACTTGAAACTTTCTCCTCTGGCCTATATTCAGTCTCAATAAGCAAAAAGTGAAAGCTAACATGGAGTAAACAGCCTGCCTAAGCACCAAAGAAGTGCCCTAACATAGAGCCAGTCTGCAAGGATAAGAAGAGTATGTGCTATCTTACTTTCTATTTTCCTTTTTTTTCCCCTGGTTTTCTTTCTTTTTATTTTTTTTCCTTGTTACTCCAGGCATTTAAGGAAATTTCTGTAAACATGACAACCTGTACCTGCAGAGCTTTCTTTACTTCTGGGCTTCACTCAAAAACAAGCTGTTTTTTGGGTCAACCAGTAAATGGTCCAGGGTAGTACATCCAAAAAAAGAATTTGTTGCCTCCAAAATTCTAAGAGGTCCAATAAGAATTGACCTTCTTTTTTGTGTGTGTGGAAGGAAGAGCCACATACAACAAACTTATGCTTTAACTTAGAAGGGATACCTTGACACTCCCATACCACTAAAATTCTAGAAATTTCTCTGAGATAAAAGGCTTCCGACTTTTTGTGTAATTTATTTCCCACCTCTGACACACAAATGTCTTATTAGTCTGTGTAGAGTAGTCTTTACTTCCTGATCACTGGGTCCAATCAGCATAGTATTATCAATGTAATGGACCACGCTGGTATCTTCTGCAAGGACAAAGGGATCAAAGTCCCTGCTGACTAAATTATGACATAAGTCTAGAAAGTTGATGTAATTCTGGCATGACACTGAAGGTATTTTGCTCTCCTTGCCAGCTGAAAGCAAATTCCTCTGGTTGTCTTCACTAAACGGTGTAAAGCAAATAGCATTTGCCAGATCTATTGCAGCATACGAGATAATGGAATGTGTTAATATGTTCAAGTAATGAGACCACATCTGCAACAACTGCAATTTGAAACACCACCTGATTAAGTTTACAATAACCTACTGTTGACTTCTCTAAGATCCATTTGTTCTCTGCATATGCCAAATATGTCACTTGAATCAGAATATGTGGAAATCACTACTCCTGCATCTTTCAAATCCCTGACAGTGGCACTCATCTCTGAAAACCCTCTAGGAATGTATTATTGCTTTCAGTGTATTATATTTTTAGATAGAGGCAATTATATTGCCTGGCACTTGAAATTTTCTGCTATAATAGCCCACACTCTGCAAGTCAGAGAACCACTGACAGTTGCTGAGTGTGTTTATTCCAAATTTCCATTCTAGAACTAGATAAATAACAGCAGGATGGGTTCATGTACCCATTGGTTCACTGTGAGATGAACTTCAGATAAATTGTATTAATCATCTAATCACCATAAATCCTCAACTCTGACTGGTAGACTAACACTTCGAGTCTTTAGGAAAGAGTATCACAGACCCAGTGTCCAGTAATCCCCAAAATGTCTGATTATTTCACTTTTCCCATTGCACTGTCATTCTGGTAAATGTCCACAGGTCCCCCTGGGGAAGGCTGTAGAAAGATAAACAGTGCAGATTGTTTGTCAGTGTAGTAGAATCTTAAAATCTTGCTCGCCTCTTAGAATTGATTGATGGGCCATGACTATCTTTTTTGATAATTCGAGTTAGATGTTTGTACACTAGATCTAAAACTTTTCCACTTACACAGATCAAATAAGAATTTAATAGACTTCCCATGTATTTATTTTCTGGGTATGCTATAATTAGCCGACATAACAGGTGTCTACAAGTCAGAGTGTTCTGATTACTGACTTGTTCCATTGTTCGTTACAGTAACCACTCTCCCCATTGTCTTTGGCAATCAAGTGAAGTCATGAGGCCGTTGTTACCTTGGACTCCAGTATTCCCATTGCATTTTAAGGATTACGGTTTGATGACTGCAGCTTGCACTGTAATTTCTAGCCTACAAAGAAGAATATCCACAGAGCTTTTCAAGGGTTCTGAGGTTTCCCTCACAAATTTATTTCTCAAGGTCAGGGTGAAAGGTACATCTTTTGTACTTTCCAGGCATAGTTGAGCAGATCTGTAGGATAAATCCATTCTAACATTACAATATCCCTAGCCTCTGGATACCTTTCTATACATTATGCCAAGGCACTTTCAGCATTCTAATTTCATTTACTGAGGGATATGTTAAACTTTCAACCCCTCAAGTTAAAACTTCAAATCCAGGATCTCTGTTTAGTGGCTCATGTTAATAAATTCAGCATGACACAACTTTATATTCTCCCCTCCATGATTCAACAACCTTAAGATTCATTCCAACAAATATTCTCTAGATTTTTTTCCTGTATAAATTTGTAAAAATATTTAGTTATCCAGGTGTGTACTGCACTTCCTCCTGTGTCACACTTTGTATCTCACTCTGTGGGGCCTGCTGACACACGAGTCTAGTTTTAGTTCAAAAACCAAAGACTGATGGCAGGAATAGGTCCTAAGAATTATCATTAGTGGCTTGCCAAGCAACTACCTCAGGGGATGCCATTACAGTCTCTTTAGGCAAAGGAGGGCTAACCTACTCAGTCAGGGTAAGAATGGCTGCTTTCACTGGGAAAGATGATGCAGCAGAGTTTTTAGGTTTGATGATCTCATCTTCATCAGTATCTTCCCAATTCTCCTATTCCAATTTCGGAATCCCATTTCTTCCTCCATCAATGCCTTTAACAGATAGTCTGTAGAGTTAGGAATTCAATTTGTGTTGTAATTCAGCTACTCAAAGGAAATCTTTCAGAAATCTCGACCCTGTGGTACGTGAGATAAAAGTTTCTTCTGAGGCTGTTAGAGAAGATTTTAGGTGATTAATACAAAGTCTTGGCTGAATGTATGAAACCCTGAGCTCGTTCTTTTCATTACTCACTTTCTCAAGCACGGTTAAGGGCAACAAGCTGATCCCATTATACTTCTTAGTCTGAGAAAACTGTTCTAAGGTAGTAAATGCAGTCATGCAGAACCTTGCCTTCTCTAGGCATTTGATCAGAAATATCCAATGACAATATTTTGTATATTATTATTGTCACATCCTGTCACAGGTGATATCATGTCATAATGATGCCACATCATTGTCATATCAGTGTCCTCTTTTCCGTAATAGAGTCCTTAGTGCCTTTAAGTCTAATCAAATTAGAGAACCAATTCCAGACAAGTGAAAGCCAATTCAGGAAATTTATATTTAGGATTCTGTTTCTCAAGAACTATTTCAAGTACCAAAATTTCTACCAGTCAGGGCTCAACCAGAAAATCAGAATGAGTAGAGAGTATACTCAGGTATTTATTGCAGTACATTGGCTTACATAATTGTGGATCTGGCTAAGCAAGTGTGAAATCCCTGTGATGCAGGGACTCTTAGACACATGCTAAAGCTTCTGTCCATAGGCAAATTTCTTCTTCAGGGAAGCCTCAGCTCCCCTCCTAAGGCTTTTAATGGATTGAATTAGGCTAACAAAGATATCTAGGATTATTCCCTTTACTTAAAGTCAATTGATTATGAACTTTAACTACATTTGAAAAATAATAAAATTAGTGTTTGATTGAATAAGTGGGGATCGTACCCTATTTAAATTGCCTCATTAAAAAGATCTCAATATGCACATATAAATGTATATATGTATAGTATGCATAGACTCTTAAAGGAATAATCAAATATTTTTATTATTAAAAGAAACGTTTGTATGTCAAATTTATCTGTAAAACAACTGGTGCACTGCCTTTCAGATCAGGGACAAAATAAGGCTGAATGCTACCTTTATTTAAATGTGATCTTCCTGTTAAAGTTTTAATTGATGCAATAAATTAGAAACTGCAAAGTTTTTAATAATTATATAATTTGGAACTCAATTTATTAACATTTTCTGAATATAAAGAGGGTTATGGGCAAGATAAAAATTGATCAAGTGAAGTTATATGTTTTATATATATACGTATATATCAGTTACTCTTATGCATTGATTTGAGAATGTTTTAATAGAGACTTTAAAAAGTTTACTTCACTGGTACAGCAAGTCTTTTTGGCTTAATTAAACAAGCATGACATGTACAAAACATGGAATAAAAGAGTTATAATACTAATAGTTATGAAAATAAACTCAGCTAGGAAAATGTAACCTTTCCACTTAAGCAAGTATTTTTTGCCTTCTATTTTTTAAAAGAGTGAACTTTAAAAAAAAAAAAGGATTCTTTTATCAGGTTTTTGGAATTTAAAGATACGATAAGTCTGTGCTTTCCAAAAACTTAATTGTTAGGTAATTAAATTTATTATTTTAAATTTAAAGTCTATGAATATATATGCTAAAGAAATACTATGACAAAGCTAGTAAAAGAAAATACGATTCACAAAAATACCAGTACATAACCCACAATATTAAATAATATTAACTTCTTTTTCATTCAACTCAATTCATAATCACTTCTTTTCTCTCCTATATGTTTTGTTTTGCTTTTTTGCTCTTTTTTGATGGTTTTGAGGCACCTGAGGCATCAAAAAATACTGCATGGCATAGATGATTTATATAACTGACTGATTTATTTGGCAAGCTATTAAATGCTTCAAAAGATTTCTAGAACTGGATTATTTCCAACAGGTTATAGTGCCAACCATAATTATTCTTTGGACCACTAGCTGAAAAAGAATCCTGTGATTAACCATTGTGTAATCTTGAAATAGTTTGCTTACCACAATTTTGGAGAGGGCATAAAGAGAAAGCCTGTAAGTGATCATTTTTGTTCAAAATTTCCTTAATTTGAAATGTACATATTTAAAGGGCTCTGTCAGAGGATAAAAGTTTCCTGAAACAAATGCCATCCCTAAAAACAAATGTTTAGCCTTGCTTAAACCAATTTTGAGTGAAATTCCCCAGTAATGTTAACTGGTACTCATCCGATTTTTTTTTTTTCAGTATTTTTGCTTTACTATTCTTTTTTGAAATTATTATAGTTTTCCTTTTATACTGAATATAATGTCAGTTTATAAGCTGAGCAAATGACTGAAGTTTTTAAAATGAACACTTCTTTTTCCTTATCGCCCGTAGTATTGAGGGACTGAAGGTGGCAGAGGTATAATGGATAACAAAACATCACACGAAAGATCCAGGGCTGCTACGATGATTTAGCACTGAAGGCTAGAACACCTTCTCAGGAATATTTGTTAGTTACAAAGTTCTTAATGAGGCTTATATTTTATTTCTTACAGGTGGGAAAAAGACTATACTAATACGAACAACTTAGGATAAAGCAAAAGATATCTTCTACAAAAATATGGCACAAGGATAAAGTAAATCAAGACAATATAAGTTTTAATAAAAATAAGACCCCAATATCACATTTTATATGATAGTATAAAAATCATAATGTTAAAACTCAATGTATGCCATATACCTGAAGTTATATAAATATTATATCATTTTAAGGTTAATTTGACAAAAATTATGAAAGAATGTCATGGTTACACCTAAGGTTTTATTTACAATTATATGAATATTTGTGTGGTTAATTTGAATTCTTAAATAAACAGTGCATATCTTAGCATAATAGCATTTTAAATACTTAATTTTCAAAGAAAAAACTACAGAGATGTTTAACATAAATAAATAAGAACCAAATGAAGTCCTTCTGGAGTATAGACCAACAATGTTTTGAAAATATGACTTTATACTACTTTTTTATCATAATCCATGGCAGGACCAACAACCAGCACACACACTAGTTTATTTAGTCATGATTTGCAAAATGTATGAATTGAGATAGTTTCAGAAAGAATTATTTCTAAATTTGATTTGAACCAGATGACACTAATTTCAAAGCCCATGTTCACACATGCTTTAATAATGTTATTCAAAATTTACTTATTATGAACAATATGTGGGTTCTGTTTTAAACCATGAAGTTGAGAATAAAAATTAAACAGAGAACAATGGTACACTCTCAAAATATGCAAATTTTAGTGGGGATGCAGGTATATTATTTTTCTATGACTATTGTAATAAGTAGCCACAAACTTGGTGGCTTAAAATGACTTAAATTTGTTCTCTTACAAATTTGGAAGCCAGAAGTTTGAAATTAAGATGTTGGCAGGTCCATATTCTCTCTAGAGTTTCTAGGAGAGATTCTGTTCCTTTTCTTTGCCATCTTCTAGTGGCTGCCAGCAATTCTTGGCTTGTGGCCACATCACTTTAATTTCTACCTTCATCTTCAAATCTCATTTGCTTTGTGTCTGATTTCCCTCTGCCTCTGTTTTATGAGGGTAATAGTACTTAGGACCCAGCCCGATGATCCAGAAACATCTCTTCATTTCAAAATCCTCAACACAATCACATGTGCAAAGAGCTTTTTTTCCAAATAAGGTATTGTTTACAGATGTGAATACAGCAGGTGAAAAGTAACAGGCAATTATAGATATGAGAAGAAAATTTTGTGATGCCACAATGAGATGATGAAAATAAGGGATTATATAATTTTTGCTTGGGTTGATGAAACATCATGGTTTTAAAAGTCAGAATTGGGTTAAAATCCAAGTTTAGATTGCCTGTGAAGTCTTGTGTATGTTACATAATCTTTCTAAATCTGAGTTTCTGAATTGAAATATAAAATAATGCTTGGGAAGATGAGGAACACATGGATGAACAATAGTGGCATTCTTTGATATAGAGAACATGGGAAGTGGATTATTTTTAGGGGGAAAGGTCACATTTGATTTGTATATGTTAAATTAAAATTTATATATGACATAAGAAAATATTTTAAGTATGTAGTTGAAGATTTTGGCCATTAAATGGAGGTACAAATCTGTGGGTTTTCAGTTAAATCATAGGCATTTTAGTATGCTACACTGTGATGAGATAGGGAAAGTAAAGTGGCCTTTTACTTTCCAGGCAAACTTTGAGGCACAGTTAATGGTTAGATAATGGAGGATGAGTTTACAAGGAGAGAGATAGGATTGCCAAGAGAATTAAAAGAAAATCAAGGAAAGTTTCATATTAAAGGAAACAATAGAATATATTGTTTCAAGGATGAAATGGCAAGAATTGTCTAATGAGGCTGAAAGTCAAATATTATTATTACTTAAAATGTCTACTGGATTTGGCACTATTATGTCATCAACATGAGAACAATGCTGCTACAATCATGAAAAATGGGTGAGGAAATCAAACCAAGTGTTTGAGTACTGAATGGGGGATTAAGAAATAAGGATTGGAAATGCAAACATTCTGAAGTAGTTTTTGAGGAGGCCAGAAAGGTTGTAACTGAAGGGGTATGCGAATTTGTTTTGTATTTTATATTTTAGTTTTTTAATTAGAAAGACTTAAATGTGAAAAAAAGTGAGAATCAAAATAAGAGAAAGTAGTTTGGGATACAGTTGCTAAGAAGGAGGAAAAGAATGGAAGCCTCAGGTTAGGAGGTTATTTTTTTCCTTGAATAGGATGCTGGATAGCCATTATTAAAACTAGAGGGTAACAATAACATGTGTGCTGATGCACATATGTTTGCTCATTTTGCTACCATAAGTTCAGCACTTGTCCCTGAGGATGCATCAGAAGAACGAGGACAAGCAGTTTGAAGAGAAGGAAAAAGAAGTTTATTAATTTGCCAGCAAATGAGGAGCTTGGCAGACTCTCATCTTAAAGTACCAATGTCCTTCCTCTGAGCAGGAATACAGAGTTTTTAAAGGGGATATTTTCAGCTTCAGGCTATTGCTGTTCAACTGTAGTTGATGGTTCTGATTCATCCCATCTTCAGCTAAGACAACCTCATGACCTCTGCCTAGACAATTCCCTTGAGCCATCTCCTGTGATACATAGAACGGAGGACACTCCCTGCCCCTTCCAACAGCTGCCCTGAGTCAGGCATTCAGGTTTTAATTCCCAAAAGGAGTGGTGGACATTTTAGAGAGACATAAAACATCGTTACCCTTTTTCAGGCCATTCTCCAATTGCATTGTGGCACTTAAAATATAAGAAATTTCTATCTGACAATATCTTTTGATTGTTCATTTGCTTGTTAGGTTATTTATTTGCTGTAAGTATTCAGAAAAGTTGATAAAGCATTAAGAAAATAAGTGGTAGGAAGTAAGAATAATAGAAAATAATTTAAGTGATAATTTTTGACGGACATAAAAATTATAGGACTTCAAATTATTCTTGAGGGTCAGTTGTGTAAGCAAGGCTCTGTGTATGGTATGACTTTCTCCATTAGTGCTTGCTGCTGTAATACATATGATAATGTAAGGATGCTTAGATTAATGTGAGGTGAATGTTCATCTAGACGGATGGGACAAAAGACTTTGGGCAAGAATGTTACTAATATAATTATATATCAAACCTGTAATGGCATAAACAAAAAATGAAGAAAGGAGAGTTCTAATAGAAAGAGGAGCAAAATATACAAGCCGAACAGGTATTGTTAACATATCTAAAGAATACCTAGAAGTGTACTTATAGAATTGCATTGTAGATAATTTAGAAATGGTCAAGACCTGACTCTGGATTCCTTTGGAAATATGTTATGGGCTTTCTAATCTAGCATTCTGTTAGTCATCGCACCTAAGCCTGTTTCAGAGAATTCTAGTAGATGGTATCCAAGTCAGAATAGAGTACAATATAACTTAGAGGAACATAAAAATATTAATATAATTACCTCAGATATTTCCAAAAATTCTCTGGATAATAAGTACTGAAAGAGCCTAGTAAAAAATTTTACTTATAACCATTTGGATGAATTAAATTAACTGAAAAAGCATCCAACTATAAAACCCCCAAAATTCTGGACAAAGAACAAAGTACACACATCCATTTTACCTGAACTTGCAATAAAGTAAGTGAAATTATCAGGGATCAAATCAAAGCAGAGTCAGCATTCCAAAGTTCAAACATAATTTTGAGACCCTGATGAATGTAAGGTTCTGTACCAGAATGTAGTACCTAAGCATTACGCTTTAATGTTGTCACAGAGAAGACAAGGTCTTGCATGTACTGGGAGCAGAGGCTCCCTCGTATGTATGAAACTTGAGTGGCGAGAGTATCAGTGAACGGGTGAGAAGGGAAATATTGGCACCCTGGAAGAGGGAGACAATTGTGTCAATCTCAGGTTGATATAGGGGAAAAATGAAAATAAAATTTTCCTCTACAAATCTGTAATTTTTATGCTACCCACAAACTGGTGTGAAGTTTAATGTTAAGTTACCTGAGTGGTCTAGCTCAGAAACTAAACTAAAGTGGTCTCAGATTGGTAGTAAACACATGGACCTAAATAATGCAAGAATAAATCTACTCTAGAAGAACACAAACATATTAAAACCTTCATGATTCCTGACAATAACACCAAATATGAGTTCACAATAAAACATTTTAAAACATGAGGGAAAGTTGATATAAACAAGAACAAAGAAAATTCAATCTGCAAGAACTTCTGATATTAGAATTTCATATACTGTTGATATATTGAATGCCAGTGAAAGAATGAAAAAAATATATACAAGACAAATACTAATAATAAGAAAGCTAATATAGCTATATTAGTTTGAAGCAAAATGGATATTGTGGTTAAAGGCATTAAAGGGGATACAGAGAGTATCTACCTAATGATAGAGACTTTAATGGAGTAGGAAGCTATAACAACTGAAAATGCTTATAACGCCTAAAAAATAAACCCCAAATTATATAAGACAAAACTTTGCTGAAGAGTGGAGAAATTGACAAATTCTCATTCATTTGTGAATATTTAAGAATATATGTGGAAAAATTGGTAGATAAAACAAATAGTTTGGTAAGGATCAAAAAGATTTTAGAAAATAAGTTTGATCTAAACATATACACACACATGTTTACGCAATAAATAATAAAACATTCTCGATTATGTATGAAGCAGTTATAAAGCTGATCAAAAACTGAAAGGATACAAAATCAAAGTTTTATAACTATAGTAAAGCTACTTGGGAAATTAAAAGTTAACAAAAACTTTCTGAACTAGTGGGATTTAGCACTACTTAAAATAAAGAATTTAAACTTAAGCTCATATATGAGAATTAATGAGCTAAAAGTTGATGAACAAGAGATCCAACCTAATGACTTAGATAGAAAGACTGAGAGCAAATGAAAGAAAATAAAAGAAAAAGGTAAGATTGAGACCATGATTATATAACCAAATATTGGTTCTCGGAATGTTATTTTTGATGAATTAAATTTATAGAAAACAAAAGATATTACAGAATAGTCGAGGCATAAAAAGGTATTGAAAGAAAAATAGAAACAGAATTCTGCCTACGAATTTGAAAACTTAAATTAATAACCTATTTTAACATACAAATTATCAAACATATCTCAAGAAGAAATGAAAAAAAATAAATATTTTTAGTTTATAATTTTATAAAATTGATGCTCAGTATAGAAATTGAATCACTAGTTAGTTAAAATTGTCATGGATAACATCCACACAAAACTAAGAGATAATGTGTATGCACTTCGACCTCAAAATAGGGATGGCTGGGAGTAGAACACTCAACAGCAAGGTGACCCATGATGTAACAGCAACTGGGTGGAAGAAGTAGCAGAAAGGCAGAGACTTCTAAAGTACCTGATAACTGAAGATTTCCAGTAGGTACTTCTCTTTCGAAATGAAGGACCAAAGATGCTTCTAGAAATCTCAGCAGGCCAAGCTGGTAAGAGCAAACTGGGAGGGGCTTTGCAGGCTATTAGCTTTCCAAGACAATTGCTTATCCTAAGAACAAACTTCTGGAAGTAAAATTCGAGCAGAAAAAAATAGACATGTTAAGGCTAATGCAAAAAGAATGTACAGATAAAAACACAAGACAGGAAACAAAAACACAAATAGTATACATTTTAGAAATTGTAAAGACACAGTTTTTACACCAGAAGAAGGAATATTGGAGGCATGAAGCTAAGCAAATCAACCTTCTCCCCGACCCCTGCTACATGTCTTCTATGTGTATGGGTCCAGAGTTTCTCAACCTAGACACTATTGACATTTTGGACCAGATAATTCTTTACTGAGGCAGGATGCCTTATAAACTATAGGATTTTTAGCAATATCCGTTGTCTTTCCCACTAAGTGCCAGTAGCAACCCACGAGTTATGATAACTGAAAATGCACCCAGACATTTCCAGATGTCCTTGGATGACAAAATCATCCCTATTTGAGTGTTCAAGTCACTCAACTATGAGCAATAGAAAAAAATCATGATTAAATTTCATACAAGTTATTGCCAAAACAGAGAAAGAGAGTGAAAGATAGCAATAAATAATGCCAATGCCTTATCCATAATGAACACATATCATGCAACAAATATCCAAAAGGAGCAAACAGAAGTTAAGGGGGAAAAAAGTTATGAAAAAAACTAGCATAAAAAACAATTAGGACAATTTTAGAAATGAGATGATATGACAAAAAGATGATTTGAAAAGGAAATTGACAAACCCCAGATAAATTTTTTTGTGGAAATTTTTAAAAATATTTGTAATTTTATAAATGAATTCTGAAGTAGAAAGAATAAAAGAATGAAAAAGCACCATGAGGGGAGAGTGGACCCATCACCATGAGATCCCCTGAAAGGCATGTATCATGCCATCCAGAAGACTTAAGGATTTGTCCAAAGTTGATGCTGCTGTCCTGTGAAAGCTAGGGAGACTTTAAAACACAAAAAATCATGTGCAGATCAAACATGGGATTGTCGGGTTGGCAGTCTGTTCTCCGTACTTGGTGTGCTCTTGGACAAAGAATGACCAGAGACACCAATAGATAGCAAGGCCAGCACAAAAAGAAGTTTGTTGAGGAAGAGCAAGATAGGTTTACAGAGCAAGAGCAAGATACATTCTCCACAGATAATGAACGGGCCCCCTGTTGTAACAAGAGATCCTGGTTATGGTCTGGGTCCTGATTGTCTGGATTGGGCCCTCCTCGTGGTTCAAACATTGCCATTGAATCACCTTTCATGGACAGTTAATGACATGATAATTAGCCCTAGGTTACTCTAGATCATTTTCCAGACCCTTTTATGCCTGGGCTGTCTGGCCTGTCTGGCCCAGTGGCTGAGGAACTCCCTGCGTTCTTTTACAGATTGGCGGGGAGCTCCTCCTTCCCCCAGGTGTGGCAATGCTCAGAGTAGTATCAAGGTGAGGCATCACCAAAGTGAGGTGCCCACCCTTGTGCTTCTTCCCCAGGTGTGGCAATTGCTTGAGGCAGCACCAAGGTGGTGTGCTTGCTTTCATCCCTACGATAGCCAGAGGTCCCTCTAACAGGTTCCAATATCTATTGCATTAATTTGCAAACTTAACATTCAAAATTTACTAATAAAATTAAGAATTATTTATTACAAGGTAAAATTGCCAAGCTAAAGGAAAAATCTTTCTTCCTTTAGCTTTCCCATCTATACTTACATTAATTATTGTCTTGATCCTTATTGTTGAAATTCAGCTCCAATAAATGCTTTATATTCTTAATTCCTGTTAGCAAACTAACAGTTATAATATAAACTGAAAAATGTTCATTGAGGGGCAAAACTTGATGGGATCACGTTGTGTACCTTTGCCATTCCCACTTAATACATATCACTTTAACAGAGTTCTCCCAATGCTATAGGTTAGGTGAAATAGTTTTCTAGGTTGAGAAGTTCTTAGTTGAGTAGAGGTGCACATTGGGCTAGAGCTGCTTGATGAAACTAAAAATTTGTACACTAGGTGCTGTTTTTAAGAAATTTCTTGCAGCAAAGGTCAGACTAAGCTCATGTTGAATTATTAAATATTCCTCAAAAAAGGAAAGACATTCCAATAATTACAGGAATTTAAACTAGGTTACAATGAAGAGCTTTATTCTGAGAAAATTCTACTTATCATTATGTGGTTAAAAACAATGCCATGTTCCTGGAATGCACACAGATGCTGGCAGTAAAGAATACTCCTTTATAAAACTAGAAAGTATGTTGCGAAAACTGTTTTGGTAGCAGAAAAAGGAGAATCACCCTTGAAAAATAAAATAAGATGTACAAAACGTCAAAGTTTAGGGGCATGTATAACAAAGTTTAGTTTAAAAAAAGAAGTAAATTATAGAAATGTGTCAAATAAATAAGCCCCACATGAATACAGCTGTATTTCTCTAAACTTACTCAGTTGCTTTATTTAATGTTATAAATATATTAACTAACCAATTTAAGAATGCTTATTGATTTTTGAATGTTAAAAATGAAATAAAACTTAATAAGAAATATTTTATGTGAAAATAGCACCACAAAACGTGTAATCTGTCAATAAAGGAAAACTGTTGAAGCGTATACTATTGTGTTGTTAAAGGTCAACTCCAAATCCCAGTTTAGCTGGCTGCAGTTGAAGAATCTCTCTGCCCCTGTGAATAAATTGAGAGATCTACACCAAGGGAACCATCTTTCTAGAAGTGAAATCAAGGAATGTTTTATAAAGCAGAATAAAATATTTTAATTCTTTATTTAAAGAGAAAATAAATACTGGTCGAATAGATATTTTCTTCCCAGGAAAATATGATATGTTGTGAAATATTTTCACTTTTTCTCTTATTTAACAGCATTTTATTAATAATAAAAGAGTAGTCATAATACATGCAGTAAATCAATCATTTAAAAATCATTTGACCTATAATTGTATATTTATCTTTTTTGTGTTTTTGCTTTTTATTTTGTAAAGTTCACACTGACATTTTTAACATGCTCTAATTGTAAACAAAAAAATTGAAACATAAAATGTGAATTCATAGTGAATTTTGGATATAATGTAAATTTCTACATCTAGTTAAATTTAAAGAAATTTATGTAAACTTGAATAATCAGTTGTTTTAAAGTCAAGAAAAGGTAGCAGATTAGAATATGTTATTACACACACTTCAAAATATAAGTTATGAATGTTTAAAAATCATTCATAGCTTGTGAAATTGTTGCATTTATTTTGAAAAAAATTCTTTAAACTATGCTTGTTTTGATTTTATATTAAAGTATAAAATTTGAAAAATAATTAAAATATTTATGAATTATTTACTTGATGGTTCATGATACCAAGCCCTTCTGGAATATTAGTATGAATATAAGATCTGCTCACATATATCATTATAGGAATTTTGTTTAAATATTGGCAAACAGGAAATTTAGTTATACACTGTGAGAAAGACTTTTATTAAATATTCAGCTTGGACAGCGTTCTGTGAACCCCACAGACAGCACTAAATCCTCAGATAGTGTCACTGGCTTTGTCTGTTTCATGTGACTGACATGCCGACTTCTATTTCTGCATCTGAAAATCCCTGATGAATCTGTGTTCTGTGTGTCCTGATAGCTTAATCTCACTCAAAAACGAAACAGAACATTTTGGACAACTTTTGACTTGCTGAATTTTGAGGTCAGAAGGGATCAGTAAAACTTTCTTATTTATAAATTTATAGAAGGAAATGGAGAAGTTCCGAAGTTTTAAGTGGCTAAATTATTCCAAGGTCAAATTGACTTAAAAAAACTAGAATGTATTTAACTGCTGGTTTCTACTTTGACATTTCCTTTTTATTTCTTCCTGCAAGCTAAGAAAAGAAGAAAAGTCAGTCAAGCAAACTATAGTATATATTTTTAAATGCCACCACCTATACCTTTCCTTGTTCACCGGCCTCTCTGCATTACTAGTAGTGAGTGGGTTTCAGCACCAAGAGAGGCCAAAAATACTCCGGATATAGAGCTAGAGCTTTGCTCATCTCTGCCTCAGGAAAGTCACTTCAGCAAAGCCAATAAATCAGTCATCGTGTGCTAAGTGTCCATAGTAGGCAAACCACTATCTGAAGTTATCTGTGATAAACAAAAAACATGAAGGCGCAACATCCTAGGCTTTGAAGAATTTATGTTTTGGTTATAAAAATAGAAAGAAACAACTAAAATATAAATAGACAAAACTGTGTGTGTGTTTGTGTTTGTGTTTGTGTGTGTGTGTGTGTGTGTGTGTCCAGAAAGTAAAGAAGTGCTTGAGGAATTATGCAGACCTCTTGAAACAATATAAAAGCCAGCTTGACTGGGATGCACTTACCAAATATGGTGCCATTTCAGTATTGACATATGTAATAATAATAGCAGATTTTTGAATAAATTCTACTTTTTGAGTAAAGTAGTATTCATGTAGATGTACTGATATGAACAAATAAGTATATGAATAAATGCAAAAGAAGAAAAAGTTCTTCCTTACTATGGAATGACAGGTAATAAAATGTATAAGAACACGGAATTAGAGAATCACTATTTGGCAACCATGAAAGTTAAAGTTGACCAGGGGAAAAAAAATCAATGGATGCTAGAATTTTTGGGAGCAAAGATAACGAGAAATAGGATTTTATCTAGTATGAAAGGCTTTTCCCACAAAAGATTTATTAATTAGATATATGAAAATAGTAACTTAGGAGACATTTGTTAGATGCCACTTTTAACCACATGACCAAAATTAACATCACTGGTAATGGAAGAAATTAAAATCATGTACCACCTGATAAAACAATGAGAAGAACACAGTATCACTTCTGGGATATTCCTGCCAAAATATCACAATTAGAATGTAAGCAGGGGAGGTGAAGAAGAGGCCTCAGATAAACCTAAACCAAAAAATACTGAATAAAATAGCAAGCTTATGGTCTTCAAAATATTAAGATCATTAAAGATATGAAAAGACTAAGGAATTGTCCCAGATTGAAGGTGACTAAGGAGACATGATAAATAAGTATTAAGTATGATCCTGGATTGATGTTTTTGCTATGAGTTTATTATTGGACTAGGAAGAAAATGTGAATGAGGTTTATAGATTAGATAGGCAGTACTATTATGAATGTTAATTTTCTGATTTGTATGGTTATACTATACTTTTGGAAGCATTCTGGCTACCTATTGATCTGTAAAAAAAAACACTTCAAAATTTAGGCTGTAAGATAAACAAAGGAGAACAATAACATTCAAAAATATTTATCACAATTTTGTGGGTCAAGTGGATCCAGATGGGGTTTTTTTGTGTGACTGCAATCAGAAGAAGGAAATACAATAATCTGGAGCCATACTTCCAGTCTGTGCTGGAAGCCCAGTGTGGCTCACTTTCGTGAGTGGCGATTGATGCTGAATATCAGCTGGATGCTCAGCTAGTGCTACTTACCATGATGCTTTCTTGTGGCTTGAACTTATGATGCTGGAGTTCTGAGAAGAATATCCCAAGAGCAAGTGGCTATGGATTAGCCTCCTAAAACCCAGATGTCACTTCTGCCTCATTTTATTGTTCAAATATGTTAGTAAACTGGTACCACAAGGTGAGGGAAAAAATAAAAAAGCAATTTCCTCTCCAACTCTTTAAGGATTGCCTTTGTACAATGAAAGACACCAATTAGCCTGTCTAGAGATTTTAAGGCCTTCTCAAACCTTTTATTTGGATGTGCCTTCTCTTGATTTGTGCATGTGATAGCCTAGAGGGATTTACTGGTTTCTTTCTTCAGAAGTTTGCAATCTTTTAATGCTTCCAATGTCTGTCTTCTGTACCATGGATCCCCAGAAGCAGTAGCAAACCAGCCAACTCTATTTTTTTTTCTTTTCAGTGGTACCCAGTTATATACAGAGTGCCTTAGATAATCCCAGCCTCATCACCATGTGTATTAATATTTGGCTTATGTTTCAGTCTTCTCTTTTTCTCCCCAGGGAGAAGCTAAGGCCTCAGAATTATCCTGATCGTGTCATGCTGAGTCTGCAGGATGAGTTATGGCAAATGAGTGCATACTGATAAACCATCACGTTGGTTCTCAGATATTCCCAGCCTAGGCCCTTTCCTGTCGGCTCTCAGATTCAGGCAAGGGAGAAACCAGTTTCATATTGCAATCCTCTGAAAATCAGAACATTGGATTTGCCATCCAGTTCTTGCCTTCCCTCCCCAGGAAGAATCTGGGAGGCAGGGGTTTGTTCCCAATTGTGTGGCAGTGTCCTGCAGGGAAGGAGTATGGTTGAGAGTGTTTTATGAATTTTCCTACCAGCTTTGATGTGATTGGTTTCACACTTGCTCAGGGTGCATGAGCCTCTCACTCTGAATTTCTCACAAATGGAATTTTCC
>RJWJ010033641.1:0-17762 GCA_004363605.1 Indri indri | reverse complement strand
CCCTAAGGTTAATCAAGGACATACTGTGTATTATAATACTTATTTAAGAAATTTAATTCTAATATTTCCTTGTAAACCAGAGATTATCAATAATCCACAATTTTTTGTATTTATTCAACATCACAGAAACTGTATTGCCTTTTTTGTTTTATAGTACCATATACCAAATCATTATGGGTCTTGTGGTCTTATTTCATTAACTTCTGTTTGATGATTACAATTTTTAAAAAAGTTACATATTGCTCTGATAAAAATGAGAATTCACTCTGAATCATGTTTTTCTTATCTGAAAATGGTAATATTCTTTTCTATCAGGAAGTCGTGAAGAAGTCTCTCTTTTTTGGTAAAATATTCTGGTATCTTGGGAAAATAAAGACTATGTAGAGCTCACATTATGTTTAACATTTTTGGTAGATTGATTTTGAGTTATAAAATAAACACTAACTATTACACATCTACTGTATGCCAGGCATGTATTTGGCACATTATCAACATCATTTCATCCTCATAAATACCCTAGAAGTATACATGATTATTCCTATTTTACAGCTGAAGTAACTGAGGCTCATTCAGTAATTATTCAATTATTCAAAGAGGGCAGATGGGGATCCCTGACAACCTATCTGACTTTAGAACCTCTGATCATATAGAAGCTAAGATAGTTTGCCTGGAATCACAAAAGAAATATTATTTTGATAACTTTACTTCTTTTTGTTAATAGGCTCTAATCCAATATGAGATAACTTTTCCAATTAAAAAATATACGTCGTATGGCATCTCAAAATCTTTATATACATTTTATTTTAATGTATTTTCTCAGTAAATCATTATTTAGTGCTTAGGATTACTCCTTTATCCTTATTTGACAGATGAAAAAAATGAGGAACCTATATAATTATGCTTTTAATTAGTCTATTGTCCATTAACCTTAACTTACATGTTCATTTTTATTTTCTAATGATTTCTGTTTTTACAGAATTCCATTGGCAACTCTTTCACATATATTCATGTAGATAACATCCAGCCCTAGGTGCTTCCAATAACTGCATGTTTTCAGTTTGATATCTATTTAGAGACTCCTGTATTGAGTTTTTCAAATCACCCATTAATACTATCCTTTCTAATTATGCAGGACAGTAGTTCTTGGTTTCAGTAACTTTTTGTTTTGAACCAAATGCCTTGTACCTAGTAGACAAGCAACAAATATTTGTAGACTGAATGACTTAATAATGGCTAGACTACCAAAAAAAAAAAAAAAGATTACTTGAATTATATGAAGAGACACAGTATTTAATCTGATGTCTGTTTCACAAGTGTTGTCTATTACAGAAAAGGAATACTCCACAAGAATACGGCAGTTTTAATTTAATGCATTCTGAGAATGAACTCAAAGATTGTAAAGCAATTGGCTTGTGTTAAGTAAGTCTAAATATTCTGCTAAAGGTATTAAATTGAATTATGAATTAAATCCTCTTATTTAAAGGGATATATTGTGCTTCTTTGAGGTTTATTCTAGCCAGATTAAGTACTTTTGTTTGATTTAGAATTTTGCTTTGATATTCACATCAGATAGGAGGATAGAATTTGTTCGAAAGAAATTCTTGTAAGGTTGATTTGATTCATCATACTTCTACTGAACATTTTCTGTGTGCTGCTTATCATGTTGGGTAGCAATGGGTTTCTTTGGGATGTAGATTTGTTTTCCTGGTGTTTTACATTTAATTTCATAGAGAAGCTGAAAAATTTAATGGTGATCTTGAAATAAGGGTATCCCCAAAATGAAGAGTTTGTTAACAAAAATTTTATGAAATAAAATGGATTTTGTGTATTGAGTACTAAGTTACTCTGAAACAATAGCTTAAAGATTAATTTTCAGAATGCAGAGTTTTTTTCTTTTTCTCTTTCTTTCTTTCTCTTTTAGATTTATCAGTCCTGTGTCCAAATGCTAAAAAATATATTCCTAACTGTGGAGAATGTGTAGCGTGAATACAGGGAATTTTGTGGGAATGAAACTACTAGTTTTAGTCAATGTGAAAATGGATTTAAAGATTTTATGACAAATTTTTTGACATAAAATTATGAAGCGTAGAGAAGAAGAAAAATAATAGGGGCTTCCAGGTAAAATATGCTTGTCTTTTGTTCTTTTTACCCACTTTTTTTCTTGATATACATTTGCACATTCATGACTCTTAATTTTGTAAAAATCAGTAGTTATTACTTGTGCACATATATGTATTTAGAAGTAATCAAGTATATTTTGCTATATAAATTTTTATGTTTTTAAACTTATTCACAATTATTAAATCAGGGATATACACTTATAAAAATATCAATTTTTTCACTCACCTTTTTTGTTTAGTAACATTTCTCTCAAAACTCTGTTAACAATCAATTTGGTTTCACTGTTCATACATGTATTTAAAATTTCCTTTTATGATCAGATTGCATTGCAGTAGACTCATACTTAGTGTGAGCACCTATATTTCTTACTCCTAAATTCTACATTCTGAATCCTACCCAAGTGTTCTTTGGAAGATATAGCTAAGGGTCAACTACCAAATGGTAATATTTTCAAATTATACTCAAATTTTAAACTCAAGGTTTTTGTTAAATATTACATCCAGTTATATTTATGCATTCACTTAATAAATTCAATAGAGCTTAATGGCCATGATAGCAATTTCTTAGGATTCACTGAAAGAAGTAGCATTAGTAAACACTGATAGTAACAGTGATAACTGTTAAAAAGATTTTTTTCTTTTAATGTTATCCCCAAAGTTTAACACACATTTTCAAGTTTCTAAGTCTACTTTTCAGCATGGAATCTTTCTTGAACCAACGAAGGTATTTATCTTGGTAAATATGAAAAATGTAATAATTTTTTGAGTACCTGTCCAAGTAATCTGATGCATGAATGGCATCAAATTCATTTGAAAGTAAACATTCCTAAATTTTTGTATGGCGTGTTTGATTTCAGACTTTCCTAAGATTTACTCATTTAAAAAAGAAACAAATGAGGAGGTAGTTGTATATCCTTCTCTCATGGCAAGGATTTTCTGTAGGAAAGATTTTATTTCTTAAACTGTGAAATACATATAATAATTATAAGCAGGTTCTGTTGCATATCTATTTTAATATGTTATGATCAATATACAATATACTCGTGCTTTTTAAAGCGGTAATTGATGTTTATATTCAACTTTATTTTACCCAAAGAATGAGACTTTGGTTAGCCTTCAGGGGCTTAATACACTGTATATGTTATTAAAAATATTTACAACTCCCTGTGTTCTTATTACCTAATTTAACTTCCAAATTAACATCCCAAGTCATGAGGTGGGTCATTATTTCCAAAGGGATGTTAAAAGACTATTAAGAATATCATAAAATGTCATGCCATTTCGCTGTCTCAGAGAGCCATAAAATCTATGTTTCTGCGTAAATGTAAAATTGGCAAACAGCTTTATTAGGTTTTCTTCATGCAACACTGGCTTTGGGCCATCCTTAACTCATGTAACATGGGTCATATTAATTAAAAAGAAGTTCATGATATTCAGTGGGCTACCTATACACAGCTAAACAGCACCTATATTTCTTACTCCTAAATTCTGCATTCTGAATCCTACCCAAGTGTTCTTTGGAAGATATAGCTAAGGGTCAACTACCAAATGGTAATATTTTCAAATTATACTCAAATTTTAAACTCAAGGTTTTTGTTAAATATTACATCCAGTTATATTTATGCATTCACTTAATATTTATTGAGGGTCACCATATAGTATGTCCCTTAGGCAATATGCTTGAATAGTGAGAATGCATTTGTGCTCAAATCAACTTGGCTTCTGTCTTCAGGGAACTTAAACTCTAGAGGGCGAGACAGATAAGTGCCAGATAATTAAATATTCATTTTAACTGTAATAAATGCTACAAGAGAAGATCAAGTATCATGCGTGTACCTAACAGCACAATCTGAATTGATGGATCAGTGGTTGGAGAAAGCATTCCCAAGGAAGTAGATCTTTAGGTTGGACCTGGAAGGATAGAGCAGAGGGTAAATGAATTTCAGGCAGAGAGAGGGACCATGCTTGGAGTCCTTGAGGTACACAGGGCTTATTTACACATACTAAATAACCTATGCAACAAACCAGATGTAAAGAAAAATGTACTATTTTATATCATTCTTCATTAATTCAGTCTTTTTTGTGAATACTCAAGTGTATCAGTCAGGTTTCAGACAGAAAAACAAATAATAGGAGATACATATTAAGATATTTATTGCAAGGAATTGGCTTACCTGGTTGTGGGGACTGGCTAGGCAAGTCCACAGAGCAGGCCTTCAAGAAGGATAAGCTGGAACTCTGAGGCAGGAGCTGCAGCTGCTGTCCAAAGGCAGAATTTCCCTCAGCTCTGTTTTTAAGACCTTTCAACTGAAAGGCCCACCCAAAATATCTAGGATGATCTCCCCTACTTAAAGGCGAATGATTATGGATTTTAATTGTATTCATAATATACCTTCACAGCAACACCAAGATTAATATTTGATTGAATAACTGGGGGCTGTAGCCTAAATAAGTTGACATGTATAACTGACCACCATACCAATATAGTTTAAATTTGTTGAGTTTGAAATTTAAGCAGTCCTTTTAGGTAAACCTCAGACTCTCATTTAGATAAAAATGTGCTCCTCAGAACATTTCCTTTTCAACCTACTTCCCTTTCTATGATGGTGTCTAGATGTCAGCGGGTAAGTGTTCTGGGAAAGTTGTGCCTTGTGAGATCTGGGGTCGTGGGAGATTTCTGGGCTAGCTCTTGTTTTGGTCCTTGTGTGTTTGTGGACTCCTGTCCCTGATCTACCTGTTTGATACATGCTTTCTGTCCTGTGCTTTGGTCCTGGCCAGTGCTGCCAGGCTCCCCACAGGGTCCAGTAATGAGACCTCTGGATGCTTTACCCTCCCTCCATCTGGCCCCCTGCCTGGGAATTTCCTCAGTCCCTCACTTTCCAGGAGGGTTCTGTGGTAAACTGACTGGCTCTGCAGGCATCATGTTCATATTCAGTCCACATAGGACCAGCTTTGAATGTTAACTTTAAGGCTACTCTCTGCTTGACAGCACTGCACCACCTTGGTACCACTGTTTTCCAGCTCGACAGAGGTGGCTCGCAAGCTGGTCTCCTCCTATGGCCTCTGCCAGGCAGATGGTCCACTGTCCTCAGTGCTCCTCCAGCATAGCTGACAAACATGTCTTATGATGGTTTCTATTTTTATTTTTCCTTCCCACAATCCCCTAGAGTTAGAAAAGAGTAGGCTTTCTTTTCTTTTTGCAGAACTCATCCTGTGTGGCCTGCAAGCCTACCCCTTTAATGGCTTTTTACTAATGCCTTTTAAATATCAATCATGTTGTCCTTCACCAGGCAAGGACTGAGGAGAAAAGACTTTCCCCCCTCTGCTGGTAAGCTCTTTATCCGGGAAAGTCAAGGATTTAGGGATGAGGTGAGGGTGGGGTGTGCCGGGGGAGAGGGACATGAGGAGCGCATTCTTGAAGCTTTGCTCAGAGCCCCAGAATTTAAATGTCAACTGTAGATAGAAATGATAATTAGATTTTAAAAAACAGTTTCTTATAGTCATAAAAAACTCCCAAACCAGCACAAAGGAGCATAAAGTGTTTCTACTAGTGATGTGGATGAATTCCTGATGATCCATTTATCTTTTTTTTTAACCCATCCCCACATTTAACCAGAGGCATTTTCAGCATGAGTTATTGAAGAAGGGGTTTGAGTTTGAGGCCAAGATGTAAGCTCATTTATTCAACAAATATTTATTGAGTGTATCCAGGCACAGCCTGTAATATGAAATCTGAGTCTCAGTTTGTAATTGGCTAATTAGCCATGGCAAAGACTTATTCTTTGAAACATATAATTTGGATAGATGAAAAAACAGAATTTCACACATTTTATGACCTGATGGCTCCATGGATGTGCTTAGAAGGGCCTTATACCTGGTTGAATGCCTAGTGTTGCCATCTTACAATTATTAATATTTGAAGAAGGGTACCCACACATTTTCATCTAGTGCTGAGCCCAGCAAATTGTGTAGCTAGTCCTGAGCAGAGAGATTTGCCTTCTAATCCTGGTTTCACTTACTAGTTCTTAGGCAAATTATTCAGCTACTCTAAACCTCATTGCCTTCTCTGTAAAATGGGTATGTCCCAGTGCCTACATAGAATTACCGAGAAGATAAAATGAGATGTGTGAGTGGGGTAATTAGTGCATTGCAAGCATGCCACAAATGTTGGCAGCTGCTACCGCTGTTACTACTGCATAAATGAATGCGATTTGGAGCCAAACTACGTTTTAGGTCTGAACAACCCACTAAAGTAGCAAATAAATTTCACTGGTCTAAAATAAAAGAAATATAAAGTCATTTTAAATATTTTGAGGAATTGCCCTAACACTACTAGCCTTTTTATTTTACTGTCACTGGTTATTTATTTATTTTTTTTTTACAGTAAATAGGCAGATTTCCTTTTTTTCCCATAAATCTAAATTTGGAATAATTTTTTTCTTTATAACTTTGCAACTTTGAAATTGTATGATTTTTCTAAAGGAGAGAGAGCAGGCTCTGATGTTATGCCTCATTAATGTTGGTTTGCTACTAGGAGATTGACAATTTAGCTTCTATTTTAAGGAATTAATATTTTGTATAGATTTATAAATAAATGAAGTACACGTAAATTCCAATAAATAAAATAGGATGGGGTTGGGGACAAATGAGAGTGGTAGATTATGAGGAAGCGATGGATTTAATATAGTCATGTTACAATTTAAAATTGTGTAACCAACTTTATTGGAGAAAGGATTGGAGGTAGAATACTTAACTCATTCAGCATCACCAGGGGGGTGGATTAATGACTTTTTTCATAACCAAAGCATAAGCATTTAAAGTCCTAATGTTTACTTCAACATATCTTAATGGAAAGTATTGTTTTTATGGGAGTCTTAGAAATTGCAGACATCAGATTCAGAAAATAGAACACATTAAGCACTCTTTACCTTTTATTAATGATTCAAGTTCTTCACTTGGACTATTGTCTTCACTGTGTTTTCTCTTTGGAGACTTCAGAGGGACACAGGAGTTCCCTATTTCTTTTAAAGGAGTTTCCTAAAACCTCAGCAGAATGATAGCTGGTGCTTATTCGATTTGTTGGCACAACCTAAATTTTCTCTTGACCCTCTGATTTGTATCAATAAATAGACTGTTTCTGCTGCTTACTCCTTCTCAGGATTTTTGTATATTTGGTTCTTGTCAGTCTCTTTATGTGGTTAGAATTAATACATCTGTAAAAACTCAGAAGCAGTATCTTAGCCATCTTATACCATATGGTGCCCTAAGAAGTAGAGAAATCGAGTCCCAGAGAGATCAGAAGGAAACAGAAGGGTAGAGAGGAAAGAGAGAAGAGACGAAGAGAGTGTGCCCAGATTCCTGAAGGCTTTCTGGCTTCTGTTTCTAGGGCCTTTAAGATAATCTTTAAGTATCTCATTATCTTTTAAGTAGTACCAAAACTTTAAAAAACATAGTTTGAATTTGTGTTCTTTTACTTTTGAACAAAAGCATCTTAAATATGACCATGTCTATAACAGACATCTGAGTAGTTACTATTCAATGTTAACTCATTTTGAATTTGCAGTTCACTAACTCTGGATCTTTTCCTTGTTTTTAATCCAAATTCAGCACTTTATATTTAGCTCTATTAAATTGCAATATTATTTAGTTAAAACATTCAAATATCATAATAGCCTTAATAAGAGATAATGAATACCTTTACTAGGGCACTGACAGAAATTATGGAGCAAGTAGTTGAAGGACAGGATGATCTTAAGAAGAGGTTCATAGGAATTGGTGTTGACTAGATGTGATGAGATGGATGAGAGGTAGAATCCTTAGGAGAACTTACAAATGAATGGGCACAGTTTGATTCTGTTACCTGAAATAGAACACATAGAAAGCAGTGAAAGGGAAGATAAGTTCCCTTCTGGTCACATGCAGTTTGTTTCACTTGTAGGAAGGACATATTTGAGCTGGAGCTCAAAAGAGAGGCCCAGAGGGCAGCTAAAAAAATCTGAGTTACTTATTTTTAAGTGATAGTTCACTCCAGGGTGTTGAAAGAGCCTACTTAGTGAGGGTGTGTAGCATGAAAAGAGAAAGCTAGAGATGGGAGGAACACTAACTAGTGGAAGAAGAGGGCAAACTGCTGAGAAAATCCAGTAGCACCAGCCTGAGAGGTGTGAAAGGAAACAGGAAAAGACAGTGTCAGAAAAGACAATGAAGAGATGCATCTGGGAAGGAAAGAATGGTCAACAGTGTCAACTGTCACAGAAAAGAAAAGTTGGATTAGAAGTGATACGTGGTTATAAATCTTTGATGACTCAGAAGCGATTGCTGACTTTAGATGCAGTACTGTCAGTGGACTGGGTGGAAGGCCAGTTTACTGTGGGTCCAGTATTAATGGGCAGTATGGTGAACATCATGCATTTGCCCTTCAGAAGCTGAACTGAGTGAGAATGGAAGAAGCGGATTTCTAAATATAAAAAGATGCACAGGTGCAGCAAATGCTTTTTAACAGTAGAGATTGCATGCTATTACAAAATGAAGGAGAAAGGAGGTTAGAAGGTACAGGGGAAAGGGGAATTGACTGGTGGAGGGACAAAGGAAATAATAGGATACAGAGGTCAAGTGTCCGAATTAGCTTCTGATAAAATGTGGAATGCACGTGAAAATAGAAGAAAAAATATATCTCTATACATGTGCGAATGGAAAATTAAGAGTTTTGGCTTCATGTAGGAGGTGAGGACCAATGCTGAGAGAAGAGGTTAGGAGTAGAGTAGAATCTGAAGAAAGAATCAAACGTGTACTCCAAGAAAGAGCACCGATTGGTATTTTCCACCCAGTAGGGATGAGAATCTATTAAAATAGTTCTCCCTCTTATTCCTCATTAAAGTTGACTATTATTATGTGATCAGAATTTTTTCTTGAGTCGAGGGAGTCACATTCTTTGTTAGATTTTTAGCTCTGGAATCTTGTTTTTTCTTTAACTTTTTCTGAAGTTGATGTTGCATATCTGAACATACCTAGTATTTTTTAATCTGTATGGTTAGTAGCTCCAAGATGGCTTGATCTCTTCTCTCATAAGCTCTTTGCCCTTTACACCTTTTAATTTTGGAAAGATTCAGTCCAGAACAGTGGTTCTCCAACTTACTTCATCTCCCTTGCGAGCAATGAAATTGGAAGCCTTGTTAAGAATAACATTCAATTCAGTAAACATGGCTTAGATGTGTGTTCGGTGAAAGTCAGGCAGGTAACAGTTATTTATATTGGTGATGTAAACTATATCAATTTTTTTTTTTGTGAATAGCAATTCTGTCCCAGGAAGTCTTTAATATTCTTTTTATGTTCTGTGAGTCCATGGTAAGAGAGCATCCAAGCATAAGGACAGTAGCCAGTAGGTATTTTCACTAAGGTGAAGGCTTACTTTATTACAGAAATGGCTGTTTTCAAATTTATTTCAAAAAGGAATCACAATTGGTTGAAACATCTGCATGTGAATGACATTTACAGTTTGCCAGGAGGTAAGAACAAACAGTATAACATGTTAAATAATCAACTTTTTTCTTCAATATGTTTCTGATTCAAGGTATTCTGTAAAACTGTTTTTTTTGCCCCCTTTTCTCTGGTATAATTTTCAAAAGCAAGATTCACAAATCTTAAGTATGTAGTTTGATGAGTTTTGATGAAAGTATAAACCCGTGTAACCAACACCCCATTCAGGATTGCTGTCTTTCCAATTTATACTACTCTCCCCTAGAGGCAGTGGCTACTTTGATTTCTATCTTTATAGATTGTTATTATTTATTCTCTTTTTAAATTGACAAGTAAAAATTGTATATATGTATGGTGTACAACATGATATTTTGATATATGTGTACATGGTGGAATGATTCAATCAAGCTCTTTGACTTATGCACTTAACTGTTGTGGTGAGAACACTAAAAAAATCTGCTCTCTCAGCAATTTTCAAGTATATGTTATTGTTATTAACTACAGTCACATGCTATTTAATAGATCTCTTGAACTTATTCCTCCTATATTATTAAAATTTTGTTTCCTTTGACCAACATCTCCCCAGCCCGTAGCCTCTGGGAACCACCATGGTACTCTCTGTTTCTATGAGTTTGACCTTTTTAGATGCCACATATAAGTGAGAGCATGTGGTGTTTGTCTTTCTGTGCCTGGATTATTTCACTTAACATAATGTCCTTCCAGGTTCATCCATATTGTCACAGATGACAGAATTTCCTTCTTTTTAAAGGCTAAATAATACTCCATTGTGTATATACACCACATTTTATTTATCTATTCACTTGTTGATGTGCATTTAGGTTGATTCTATGTCTTTGCCTTTCTTCTCCCTTCTCTCCTTATTATCTTCTCCCTGTTGTTTGTTCTTGGCATCTTTGTTGAAAATCAAAAATAAATGAATGGACCATAAATGAATGAAATTATTTCTGGGCTCTCTATTCTGTTCCATTGGTTTACATGTCTGTTTCTATACCGGTACCATGCTATTTTGATTACTATAGCATTGTAGTAGATTTTGAAATCAGGTGGTGTGATGTTTCTAGCTTTATTCCTTTTGCTCGAGATTTTGTTGGCTGTTTGGGGTCTTTTGTGGTTCCATACAAATTTTAGGATTTTTTTCTATTTTTGTGAAAAAAGTCATTGGAATTTTGATAGGGATTTCACTGTATCTGTAGATTGAGTAGTATGGACATTTTATAAAAATTTTAAATAGTATTTTACATAATTTAATTTGTTCTTGAACTTGCAACAATGGGGTATACAGTAGGTATGGTTTCATGTGTGGCTTTTTCTGCTAAGCATAATGTTTCTGAGATTCATCCATTTACTGTGTATCAGAAATTCATTCCTTTTTATTTATTGAATATTGTTCCATTGTGAGGATGTCTTACAGTTGTACATCCCTTCTCCTGCTAATGGACATTTAGGTTGCTTCCAGTTTTAGATTACTATGAATAAGCTTACTATGAACATTTGTGTATAATATTTTGAGGGACCTATTTTTTATTTCTTGGTTAAATATGTAGGAGTAAAATTGCTAGATTGCTGGATCATAAGGTAAGTATAACTTTTAAAAAAACATTTGATGATTTCCCGCAGATGTTGAGCAGTTTTATACTTCTCACCAGCAGTATCTGAGTAATCCCATTGATGTGCATACTCTCCTACATTAGGCATTATTACTCTTTTTAATTTTAGCTATTCTAATATGTGTAAAGTGATATCTTGTTGAGGATTGAATTTTCATTTTCATGATGACTATGTTGGGCATATTTTCATGTGTTTATTGACCTTCACATATACCCTTTTCTGAAGTATCTATCCAAGTCTCTTGCCCATTTTTTACTGGCTTGTTTTATTATTGTTGTTATCTATTGGTATTATCTAGATAATCTACAAGTGTACGATTTATGGATTGCAGATATCTTCTCACTTTGTAGTTTGCCTTTTCATTTTCTTAATGGTATCTTTTGATGAGTAGAAGTATTAAATTTGAAAAAGTCAGATTTATTATAATTTTTATGATTATTCCTTTTTCTGTTCTAAGAAATCTTTTTGTAACTAGTCACAAAAATATTTTCCTGTGTCATCTTCAGTGAGCTTTATAGTTTGGCTTTTATAGTTAGGTCTGTAATCTACCCTAAGTCAATTTTACTTAGGGCCTGAGGTATGAATTAAGGTTCTTTTTTTAATGCAGATGTACATTTAATCCAGAAAAATATTTTGAAAAGAGTTCACCACCATCCCTCCCCCACCACCACCATTGAATTCCCGTTTTCTGACACCCTTGTCAAAAATCATTTGGGTCATTTAAGGACTCTGTTCTGTTCTATTAATCCATTTGTATATCAGCATGCTGATATCGGGTATATCAGTACTGCACTGTCGTGATTATTTTAGCTTTATAGCAAAGTTTTAAAGTCAGGTAATGTTAATCCTCTAATTTCAGTCTTTTCAAGAATCTAAAGCTAAAATTTTTTAATGAGTTATTTTGTACTTGTATAGAACCTACTATGCTTCCTGTATTCTCCTTGAAAAATGGCTGTTTTTATGAATGGGTTATTGAGGAAATAAAATATGTAAATATGGATAAACCATACTTCCTATAATCAGTGTGTGACATGCCATGAAATTTGGAAAGCACCTGAGAGCCATTTTTTGCGGAATGAAACTGGTTTCTGACATGTGCGCCATCTGCTGATCGGTATTTCCCATGGCATTGTATCATGGTTAAGAACTAACTTTCTTTTGTCTTTGTTCATTCACTGTCTTCAATTATAGATTCTCCAGCCCAATCTTTAAGATACTCCTCAAACACACACACACAAACACACGCACACATGTGCACACGTGCCATGGTGGTTTCTATATCTCATATCTTCGCTTCCTATCCACTTTTATCATTTATGCCTAATTACCGATTTTACCATTTTTCTCTTATCAAGAGCTTTTTGAAATAAATGACCCTGAAGATTTGGATCTCCACTCAGTCAGTAGGCCTCTGAGAACTGTAAGAATGGCTGTTTGTCAGGTCATTGCGAGTCTGTTTCAAACCTCATTAAAGATAATTAGTTTCAGTGTTTATTAAACTACTCTATGTAGTGTCTAAGCCTAATGGGGTCCATTAACAACTTTCAAATTTGTTTTTATACATAATAATTATAAATAGAAGAATTTAAACATGCTGAATAAATACGTTTTGCCTCACTATACTCTTGCCATTTAGAGAACTTAAGAATCTTGACAAAACTTTGAAGTTTTTTACTATAGGCGCAGAGCTATTTTTAGCCAGTGTAGTAGTGTCTTCTAGCTTTGTCAGCTAACCAAAAGCATCTAGTTTTTGAAATGCAGTGTTTAATTAGAATGGGATTGATTGATTTAGATATCTAGATATAGAATTCCTCTTTATCCATCATAGTTGATTTTAACAGTCCTGGTATGTGAATAAGCAGAGCCTAGCTATAGGGATTATTAAGGGATTTGTTTTTTCATTAACATCAGAGACTTTGTTCTGAAGTTGGTTTTGTAGTTTGACTCTTTTTAACAAATTTGTTTTATACCTTTCTATACATGTAATATTTGAATTATTAGACTTTGACTTTTAAGAATATTTTAAGCCTCAAAATCAACGATGAATCCATGATGCACAGCATCCGTAGGCGATGAGTACTTTGCATGTATTATTTCATTTTATTATTATCTTTATACATGAGGACACCAAGCTTAGATAGGTGAAGTAACTTGTGCAGATCATCAGTACACAGGTGAGTGAAGCTGGGATTTTACCTGGGTCCATCCGACTTTACAGGACAAGGTTTTAATACACACTATTGCCTATTTCTCTATTTCAGACATTTACTCTCTTAAAACAGTCTTCTGTATAGAAGCTTTCAAATCGTAGCTTTTCTTTTCTGATTAAATTTTATGTTATAATATGCAAACACACATTGTGGGGGAATTAAAAAAAAAAAAAGCAACCCTAAGCATGTGTGCATGTTCACGACTCAATGCTGCCTCTTGGTGGGGTCTTTTATCTATAACAATCTTTACATCTTCACTATCTCATTACTCTCTGTACATCTTATTTAATGAAATCTGTAATTTCCTGCAAGTATTAGCATATGTTCATTTCTCCCCAGTTTCAAAATTTGATTTTTCTTACTAACATTTTTAATGTCTTACCTCTGATCAATCTGGTTTTCTACTTCTTCCGTACTTCGAGGCTAGAAGAATGTGAGCGGCAGATGTGCAGTGTTCTCTTTGTTGGTATGACAGATAATCAATTACAAAAGAGAAAGTAGTCTGGCACATTTTATTGCCTTAGGTCTGATACTTGAATTTTATTAGGATGCTTTTTCATTATCTGAACACACTATGTATTCATGTGTGACAGTGTGTGTGTGTGTGTTTATGTGTATGTGTGTGTGGGGGGGGGTATGTAAGGAAGAAAGCCACATTGAAGCCCTATTCATCAGTCAATTCTTAAGTGTACACTTCATCCTTCCACTCTGGGTCCATCCAAACTCATTTCTGAGAACCCAAGACCTAACAACACCTTAAATGCCTGAATCTGTGGAAAATCCAAAATTTGGAAATGGACCCAGAAAATGCCTTGAGATAATGAAAGAGACTTAATTAATCCAGCTTATATCTGCCAGAATTTTAAATGGACTATTGAGTCGCTCAATAACAGACCAAATTTGAGCAAAAAAGAACAGCATATGGAAGCATTTTAGTATAATAAAAAGAAAAATACATGAGAAAAACTGAATTGTTAGACTAAGTTTGTAAGTAATATGAACTTATGTTCCATAAACTCTCTTTACCAAAGAAATGCTAATACCTTTCTTGAATATAGGCCATTTGAGGATCAGGATAGAATCTTATACATTGTTTTACTGATTAATAGCAACTTTTAAATAAATCAGTAGATAATATAGGAATTTCAAGCTTTTTGACAGAATAGTCCAGGGGTGGGGAAACTTTTCATGTTGGAAGGCTGCATTGATTAGGCTGTAATCAAATAAGGCCATATGAAAGAAATTTCAATTAGATATACTTAAAAATGTACATTATTTTGTAAAAATCTAACTGTACTTAATAATTTCAAAAATGAAAACTATTAATTTTAAAGTTAACCAACCCCTTTTAATGACTTTGTTATGTCTGCTTTTCATTGGAAAGCATTTGAATATTTGATTGCAGCATGGAGATTCACAGTTCAGTTGATGCTCTAGATTTGCATCAGTCATTTGTGACCTTAAGGGCATCTTGATTTGGGTTAGGTAGGAGAATGCAGATTTACAGCAATAAGTGGTAGAAAAGCAAGAAAGCATTTTTTGGGCTTGTTGCCAAAGGCATAGGTATTCTACTGCATCTTTCCGTATTTCAATTGGATCTTTCTTAGCATCAAACCACGACTTTAAAATGCCATCTACTGAGAGCTCAATCAATTCTATCTATATTTCTTTAGGTACCTTGGTGATATCAACCAGATGAGGCTGAAATGCTAATTTGAGTGTGATGTCATGATTCTCAAAGTCAGTGAACCTTTCATTGTATTCTTCAATTAATAGGTCTGTAACAGCTGCATATTCTTCAAATGATTTGCATCTATCATCCTGCTCATCAGTGACCTTTGCTAACTGGGGAAAATGTTCATCCAAATTCTTTTCAAGTGCTTTGAAAAAAGATTTTTCAAAATGCTTGGATTTTTGCCACATATCATATATAGACTTAGTTTTACCTTGTAAAGAAATATTCAAGTCATTTTGATTTGACATGATATCACACAGAAATGCTGCATTCCTGTAGAAATATTCTTTCAATAATTCACATTGCTGTTCCATTCTTCATAAAATTTAACTATATCTTCTCTCAGAGATAAAATTTTGGCTAACACCTGTCTCTGTGATAACCAATGCACTTCAGAATGATATGGCAAATCCACACTGAATACCTCATTGTTCAACTTTAGAATGCTACAAAATTGAGGATGCTGTGTTTCATTTGCATGAATATAGTTAACGATACAACTTGTTGCAAAGTATCACTTAAAACAATAACTTTAGCACAGAAATTTTTCTGAGGCAAGATATAAGGAAAAGAAATGAGAGCATCTGGATCTTTTAATAATTTTTTATCTGTGCAATAAACCCTTCATGTTTTTCTGTCATGGAAGGTGCACCATCTGTGCATACCTCACTAAATTTACCAAATTCATTCCAACTTCATGACATTTATCTTGAAAATTGTTGAGGATATCTATTCCCCATGTTCAGTTTCCAAGAGTGACCAAAGCGAATAACTATTCATAGCAAAGACAATCTTCTGTTATGACAGAAATGAAGTGTAAAATCTGCGCTGAGTCAGTAGTATCAGTTGATTCATCCAAAGTGATTGAATAATATATATTTTCCTTTTGAAGTATTGTATGAAGTTCTGTTAAGTTGGAGGCTAATTCGTTCTGCTGATCAGTTATTGTTCTCCTTAAAAGAGGCAGTTGTTTGTACTTTGAAATGTTATTAAGGTCTAAGCATCCTACAACTTTGACAATGCATTCTTTCACAATTTCTACATCACTGAATGGCTTCCGTTTTTTCCTGAGTGTATGAACTATTTTATAAGTTGCTTCAGTGGCATTCTTTCCAGGTCTTATTGCTGCTTGAAAGAATTATCTTTGCTTTTACTTTTCATCTTTTAATTTCTGCAGTACAATCTTTTATACCTCTCCCTCTAAATATCTGTGGTCCTCGTGAGTGTTATAATGCTGATGAGTAGTGAATTTCTTTAATGTCAATATTGCAGTATCACAAAGCAAGCAAATCATCTTATCTTTAGCAGAAACAAGATACCATTACAATTGCCAATCCTCATTAAAAAATCTGTTTTCTTCCTTCAGTGTTCTGTTGGTCATTTTTGACATTATGGGCTGTTAAGCAGAGAGAATTAAAAAATACTGTCGAGCTGTGTTACTATTCCCAAATTCCACTTCAAACAGAAACACAGTGCACTGTTTTTAAAAGCTGATAACAGACTGGTGTACTGGACCCCCATAAACTCTCACCAACCAGCCTCATGAGGTAGTGGCACCAGTCAGGTGGGGGAAATTAGAACTAAATCATGAGTATAGCAGTCTGTCAATTTAACCCTTATGGCTTATTGTTGTTCTGATTATGGCAGTTGACCTGGGAAGATTATTTCCTTGAAATTTGTTTTACTCTTTATTCTTATTATTTCTTTTATTCTTTATACTAAAGAATAAAATGTGGCCTTAAGGCCATTGGTCCCCCTCCCTTGGAATAGTCCCTCAAAATAATTTTATAAAAAATTTATTCTAATCCATGTCTTCGTTTTTCATTGTAGCTTCATAAGGATAACATTTTCAGCATTTTTAAAATATTAATTTTACATAAAACTATTTTATTACGCTTTTAATTGTACCCAGTGGACTGTAAGTATTATAGCTAATTGAAACCCATAGGCATCCTTTTAAATATATGTAGAAGCTCAATTTTAACAGATGGAAATTTTAAATTATTCTATTTCCTTCTTAAATTTTTTATTCTAGTCTACTTCCTCCACATTATCATCAGTACGCAAAAGTTTAAATATATATTAAAAATTTTTATTATTTTACAAAATTTATTTGAAACATATCTTTTAATGCGATGAAGAGATGGTCAATTGGTGTTTGATGGGAAGGACACAGACACTTCACAGAGACCATTCCTGGCACTCTAGGTTAGACTCACTTGCTATATGCATTCATTGTACCCTATGCCACTTCTTTCTTCATATTTGATTACTTTTTTATTATCTGCTTTCCTCAGTAGCCTGTAGGAACCATGAGGAAAAAGGCCTTGTTATCTTGTTCACTGCTTCATCTCCAAGGACTAATCTAGGGACTGGATAATAGTAGATGCACCATGAATATTTGTTCAATTGGTTTTGATTGATGAATCAGTAAGCGAATGAGACAGAGGAAGCTCTGACCCAAATATGACTAGGGGAGTAGAGTAGTACAAAAACCAGTGGTCAAATAAAACACAGTTATTACAAGGAATAACCTGCATTTGGTGATAGGCATATTGTTTGTGATTTTGGAGAATAAAGTTTTAGTGGAATAGA